>MU837267.1:68099-84301 GCA_029603245.1 Rhizopogon salebrosus TDB-379
GACCGGACTTTTAAACTCTATGTGCGTTCGCTCTTGAGGCGATGGGTTGCACCTGACTCACGGTCTGCATCCCCCATAGCTTTGGTTGATGCATAAGCATCCTCTGCATGTTCGTCTTCGGTGTCAGCAGCTTCAGCAAGATCGCCATCAGAAACATGACCTCCGTCATCGTCACTGGAAGCACTGGAAGTTGGGATAACCTTGCGTGCAACTCGACGTGTAGTAGCTGGACCATCAGCAGCTTTTCGCTTGCCGCGGGTGGAACTTGAAGCAACATTGTCAGGATCCACAATCCTTGTAGAAGGTCGAGATGCTCGACCAGAACGCCGAGCGCCAGCTACAAAAGTGGCAGGGGAAGAAGCACCAGAAAAAAAAGGATGCAACGGCTGAGTAGAATTGTTTGCAGCAGCAGAAATCGGCCAATTATCGTCTGGGTCATTAAACCATTCGATTTCGGATGCGTCTTTCAGGCAACCATCAGAACCAATGGCGCAGTTAGACATAATGCCAGTATCCAAGTCTGGTGACGAGAAGCAAGCGTGATGAGAAGCAAGTGGATGCAACAAGAGGGCTAGTAAGATATTATACTCCACTGACTCATTCTTTATATCAGTAGGCTAGCCTGGAGAAGAAAATTTAGTGTAGCATAGGAAAGATATATTGCAATGGACGAATGTCGGCTGATATTAACAGTTCTGCATATGATACCAATCTCTCGTTCTTAAATAGGCAATCCTTCGGTCCTCAGTGGCGTGCGTGCGAGTGGGTGTGAGTGTCAATGGTGTGCGTTGGCGACTTGGCGTAGGGTGGGACTGTGTGTGTGCGTGCGTGCGAGTGAGTGATGGCTCAACAGTACAAACCGTCGAGCCAATCTCAGCACGTTTGAATGCTGCCTTGTTGATGTTGGTGAGACGGCTGTAACAAAATGGCAGGCTGCAAGGTGGATAGTATGTTCCATGTATCTGGTCGGTGAATAAACTCGATGGTCCCTTTTGAAAGAAAAGGGCGCTCAGCGGGAATGGCTTCAGAATGAATACTCTGCCCTCACTGTGAAGATGTTGCGGTGCCATGGATCCACACCGCACAGCTCCTTGAAACAAGCACGGATGAAAATGGACATGAAATCGATATCATCGTAGAGGGTGCGCTTGGCACGCTCGCAAGCCATCTGTAAACGACGGGAGAGCACGAGGGTTGGTGGAGAGGTCTATATCAACCGTTATCAAATAAAACAGGTTGTCCTCACCCTTCTTGTTCTTGTGCTTGAATTCCTAAATGACGTGGTTAACGAGATGGTTGTCGAAGTCTTCACCACCCAAGTGAGTGTTACCGGCGGTTGCTTGACCTCGAAGATACCCTCCCCAATAGTCAAGAGAAACAGCGATAGCAACAGCGGGAGGCTCGTTGATGATACGGAAGACGTTCATACCAGCTACGGTACCCGCGCCCTTGGTAGCTTGTTGATGGGAGTCGTTGAAGTACGTGGGGAAGGTAAAGACAGCATCGTTGACGGAGTAACCCAAGTACGACTGGAAAATTCCTTGGCCTCTCCATGGTACTGAAGCCAAACATAAGGCTTCCCGCCCTTGTTGATAACCTTGAAAGTGCTTGATGTCTTGGCATACGCGTGTCGGTGGATACAAGTCATGATATCCTATGAGATATAAGTCCATGCAACAAGAGAAGTGATGAACAACTACGCACCAATGCCACACGCAAGGCCGTGACAGTTATGTCGGTTTCGCTATGCATGCAAGACGGATGAAGGTCATGAGGTCGTGAAGGCGAGACCTTGAATGTCAGACGCATTGAGGGACATAAGTAGCTGATGGATGTCCATCGTGAATGGCAGCGAGGAAATCAGCGGGGACGTCAATAATGGCAGTGAGGAACCACAGTTGCATACATTGTTTGGTCGTTTCTACCCGATGCGTCGTGGACCGAGGTGGACCGACGTAGACTGCAGTGGACTGTGCGGAGTTATCCGAAAGCACTGGAATTGGGTCTACCATTTTCTACGACTTTTCTACATAGATTCTACCCCAGCACCTAACAAGTGAGCGGCAATGACCTTTGAATAATGATCGGTTCGAACCTGTTCGAACCGGTCCGAACAGGTTCAGCAATTGCTGGCACTCCTCGAACCTCGAACCTGACCAATGGTTCGGTTCCCCCTATTGTCTGGACTTCGAACTGGACTTCGGTCAGGTTCTTAACGGTTCGGGTTCGAACCACGGTTCTGGACCGGACCCGGCCACCACTAACGTACGCAGGTTAGTGCCCTCATTGCTGCCATAGTAGTCAGAGCGTTGCACAGCACTATGACCCTGAGCGATCTGCGTTGATGACGGTCCTTGATACCCTACACCCGCTACAGCTTGGCCATATTCAGCGCCTGCTCAATCGATTACTCATGGTAATTGTAATCATACAACACACATACCTGGCCCGGGGTTCGTGTAGTAATCAAAGTGTTGAGGAGGTAACATCGGTGCTTGATCATATTCAACGCCTGCTCGATCGATTACTCGTGGTAACTGTAGTCATACAACGGACACGTACCTGACCCGGGGCCTGCATAGTAATCAAAGCCTTGTACAGGTAACATTGGTTGCTCGTTTTCGAGACCGATCTGACTTGCTGCAGGTAATCCTGATGGATTGTTATTTGATCCGCGTTTTGGTTTAGGAATTGCAACCTATGAACGGTCAGTTTACTGACATCTAGGTGACAATGCCACGACATACTACTCTTCGTTTGCGGCGCTGTTGTCCACTCACGAAGGTGCGAGAGTCCAAAGGCAACTTGAAGTAGAACACGATCAGATCAAACACGCACGCACCTAAGATGGCGCAAGAAGCCGTACGTTGCTGGAAGCATGAGGCCAAAGGATCAATGTGGTATGTGGATGAGCTAAAGGTTTGAATGTGATTTGATCCATGTTGATCATCGACTCGATTGTCGCATACCGCGATTGGAAACTTAGTCACTGATGCGAGATAGGATTGAAAACATTTGCCAACAAAGTACAAGATAGTACAACAAGCTATACAACTCGTTCCAGGCATTAAGAGATCATGACACATGTTGATGCGGGTTATATACTGATTTGCTATGGTCAGCGCTGATCCAACCTGTAGCCAAATTTCACATACCATGGTTGAAGCTAATCATCTTCATCCGTGTCCTCGACCGGACTATCATCTACATCAAAAGGGCCACGTGCTGTGACTCTATCGCTCACTTCAAAGGTAGAAGCCTCATCCATGTCCTCAACCGGACTATCATCTACATCAAAAGAGCCACGTGCTGTTGCTCCACCGCTCTCTTCAAAGGTAGAAGCCTGGGCTGTAGAAGCCTCAGTGATTTCTCCAGGGACAGCTTTGTCGGAAAATTCTAATTTTAGTTGGAATGCCTTAAAATGGATTGGAATGCCTCAATTTGCCGGCGGCATTACAACTCGCTTGGAAGGAATGTATATAATTTTGGAAGCGCCTTGGAAGCAACAATGGGTGCGCTTCCAAGGCACTTCCAAGGCGCTTCCAAGGTAACAGCTAAATTTAGGTATGCTTCTGATTGGAATACCATTGCAAGGCGCTTCCAAGGTAACTCTGATCGGAATACCATTGCAAGGCCATGTGGGTACTTCCAAGGTCTGACAATCACCGCAAGATCCTTTCAAGGTAAATTAAAAAATTGAAATGCCATTGAAATCTAGCTACTACTACATAATAATTCCCCGGCTCCAACCCTTCCCAACCTGTGCATGCACTGGCACCATAGTAACTTCCTAGGTGGGGGGATTCAGTTTGAGTGCACAATACAGGAAGAGACTAACATCTGAGCAGTAGAACCAATGAAACTCAGACAGCGAGGAACCAGCAGGAGAGTCGCATTGCGGTTCTTGAGCTTGAGGACCTGAGGGTGGGGGAACGACCATGACCCGCATCGACAAGCGACCTTAGATGGTGAGGGCTAGTTAATACAGCTCATACTCAGTATTGAAGTAAATTGACAACGAAGGACGGCATACCATGTTTACAGCCACCATGGAACTAATACTCGTCCGAAGCACAACAAGAGACAATCCCAGTGCGCTGGGAATATGTTAGGCCGACAATTGGGGGAAATAATATAATAGAGTGCTTACCCCATGCAACGTTTTCCTTGAGGGAAATTATTACTGTCTTCATGGGCTGAGCAACAGTTACAATACCAAGAATACTTCTGAATCTCCCTGACAGTAACATGATAAATAGTATAACCTTTTGTCCTTGCTTCCAGCGGTTGCCAAGGATGCCGCCAATTGCGAATGGTGGTGGCAAATCTGAGAAGGATGGAGGGACTCGGACTTGATAGTATTCAGAGTTGATTGTGATGATGACAGTGGAGAATGGAATCAATTGTGATGGCGGTGGAGATGACGATTGTCAATGAGAGGGTTGAAAGTAAAACGAAAGGAATTCCAAGTTCGGCCATTGTTTGGCCTTGTTATTACATATTATAAAATGTATTAATAATATAATAGTCTGCTCACGCCTAGGGGAATGTTGCGGAAGAAAATATAACACAGGTAAAACTGGCTACATGCAGAACAGTAAGTAATAAATCAAGCGAAACTGTTTTCAACATCAGCACTATCATCAGTGATCACCTTGCTCAAGGTTTGTACGCGAATGATTGTTCGAATTAGAATTGGAACTGATAACGAAAGGATCAAAAGATGAGCTTCGTGATACAGGGGATATGAGTCGCTGGCGGGAATGATCTCGTGTACATTGCCATTGTTGATCTTGGAGTGGCGATATGGGGGCGGTAGCAATGAGCAAGCTTGAGAAGAGACGTTCTTGTCATCGAGGACGTAGTTGTATACGAGTGATTGCTCGAATCAGAATCGGAACTGACAATGAAAGGATCAAAAGAGTTGGATGCAGGATTGTTGTTAATCACCTAGTCGTTCTCTTGATCCCTAGACACAATCCTGCACCCAACTTCTTCTACCACCTTTTCCAGACAAATGTTCCGTCCTCCAACAAGTCTAGAAGGCAGTCAAAAACGTGCCAGAACGAATGCATTTACACTAGAGGTTGGGGCCCAGGGTGCTGCCGTTGAAGAAGTCTGAATGCGCGAGCTTCACGATACAGGGAATACAAGTGGAGCCAGACGAAGTAGTTAACAAGCGTAGCGAAGCCAGAGTGCTCGGAGGGAGGCTGGAGGCTGGATGAGGAGGGAGGCCGGATGCTGGATTCAGATGCTGGCGTATTCTTGCTGGAACGGTCCTTGGTGCGCGTACGAGGTGGGACTGGGTGTGTGCGTGTGAGTGGGTATGAGTGACACTATGGGCTTGGAAGAGGTGGGAGAGTGGGTCGGTGTTGGGATGCTGGATGCTGGAAGAGGGTGGCTAGACTATTAGAGTACCGTCAGTGACATTTTGGTGACTTCGTCTGCGAATCTGAACACTGACCAGATATACACCAAATCCACAGTATGGACCGCGATAGTTCATTGCAGAGATGGCACGGACACGCCAATCAGACTTGCTGCTAAATACCTGTTGGTCGTAGTTGGTCGTGGTGACGGTCTGAATCGTATCGCCGTGAACATTGGTGGTTTGCATTTGCATGCTCGGATCCACAGTATGGACCGCAATAGTTCATTGCAGAGATGGCACGGACACGCCAATCAGACTTGCTGCTAAACACCTGTTGGTCGTAGTTGGTCGTAGTGACGGTCTGAATCGCATCACCATGAACATTGGTGGTTTGCGTTTGCATGCTCGGAGCTCTTCTCAAGCTCAGCCGTCTGCTGGTGCTGTATGGAGGGGGGCAGTGATCTCTTGACCGAGGATAATATCACGGATTTTGCTGGCGGTCAATGACGCGATATTGACACTGTTCCGCTTGCCGAAGTCCTGGTACAATAGACGAGTAGAGGTTCTTGCAAGCATGTACGACCACTTACAGCCAAGATAAGATCCTTCACTGCAACCTCAACCTTGATCGACTCATCGTCAGTAAGAGTGGGCCAGACAAAGTGCGGCTCCGTGATGGTTGATTTGTCAGGATGTAAGATAATCTTTGCCTTCTCGTTGTTGACGTGTAAGCCACGTAGGAGGAGGATGACATGAGAGAACGTGGTGTAGCTAGACATGGACTTGAGCCAGTCGTCATACAAGCTGAACAGGACCATCTGGGGTTGTGTAGCATGCTGCGAGAAACAACATCAGCAATGTTGGCAGCACGTTACAGTTACAGTATGGACTAACTCACCAAGATCAAGTCACCGAACTTTTCCATCTTCATGCAAGCCTGGAAGGGCAACTGTAGCTCACTTCCCTTGATGACGATATTGGGGAAGTCAAGTAAGTGAACCTCGAGAGGATCCAACATGCCCTTGTGAGTCACGCATAGAGTGGGACACATAATCCAGGAACTTCGCACGAGTGTACCACTCGATATCAGGTGTCGAAATCACCCTAACGAAGCTGAACGTCGATCCAGTACTTGTTGCTGGCCGTACCGTCCAAGATGTCTGGCTGGAGGCTGGATGCCGGAAGAGGGAGGAGAGGAGGGTAGGCACATTAGAGGGAGTGCGGCCGGAGGAAGGAAGCTGGAGGAGAACAGTAAGGACAGGCGGTTGCCAGGTAAATGAAGCATGGTCCCTTTGCCAGGTAAATGAAGCATGGTCCCTTTGCCAGGTAAATGAAGCATGGTCCCTTTGTCAGGTAAATGAAGCATGGTCCCTTTGCTAGGTAATGATTCAGCAGGGGTATAGATATTAATAATAGTCCTGTTGAATAACTCACCGCGACACTGTGATGAAAGTGAATACGCTAGTGTCATCAAGACAGCGAAATGAGCGCAAATGCTGATAACATCTAGGACAACAACGTTGATACGCACAAATAATTGCCAAGGTCTGACATGTTTTGGTATGCCTGGTGACGAAGGTGCCGATACAATGCGTGCCGTATTAATACAGTCCTCAATAGCTGGGGTGGGGACAGTGACGTCGTTGAGGCTGGGGATGTCATCAAGTAATTTGGGGAGGAGTCTAAGGGCAGCTGAAGGAGGGCGGCTAGATGGTAAGTGTAGTCTTGCTGCAACGGTCCGTGATGCGACATCGGGTGCGGGCGTTCTGTTACAGTACTTCACTAGATGGGATTTCAGAACTCGGAACTGGAGCAAGTCAGTACACGATAATAACTTAGAAGTTAGTAATATACGCACCAAGACATAGAGACTGTCAGTGTCCAAAGACGTTGCAATGCCATACAGTGACACTGGTCCCCCTCTACTTCTCATGGCCCATGGGCGAATCTAATCGGTCGAATTTGACTTTGCTCCGACGCTAAATGTGAACTGCATTTCGGGGGTCTAAAGATTTCTCATAGTAAAGCAGCATAATGGAGACTATTAATACTACGACTAGTTAACGGGCAAGGCTGTCATCACTAATAATGAACACGGTGAAGCATGAAATGAGACACTACTTGGTAGACTTTGATCGGCCAGACCGTCGCGTCCCACTGACTGTTGCATCTGCAGGGGTATTGCGAGCTGAATCCTCGGCGACATCAGTATTGTTAGCAGCTGCCTTGCCTCTACGTTTTGGCTTTGGCTTTGGCTTCTCAGTGGCAAGCACTGCAGGAGTGTCAAGCACTACAGCCTGGGGAACCTCAGGCACTGCAGGAGCCACAAGCGCTGTAACAGGCGGCTCTGAGTCCTCCCTCAAAACAAGATCTTGCATGGCTGCAGAGATGGATTGAGGTGCGAGGCCCGGGCCTGGGGGAGCTTCGACTCGGAAGTGCTGAACTGCGGATGATGGGGGGGCGACTAGGTTTGGTAATTCACCACCGTGTTCCATCGCATGCTCAAAGTCGTCTTCCCAGGTATCACGTGGACCACTGTCACCGAAGTCTGACTCAAAGAGGGTGGCTGTAGCGGGAGATGAAGTGGCGAAGAGGGAATTGTTGAAGAATGCAAAAACTCCGTCTGCCCAGGCACCTCCATCTGCCGAGGTGCTTCCGGTCAACAGGAGTTGACGGTAGTAGTTGTGCCACTCCTTGTATTCGATTCGCGATTTATCACCTGTTTCAGCAAGCTCTTTGTCGCCAGAAAGTACAAATATGGCCTGAAATCCAGCAAATAAGTATTCTGCGACATATTACTATTAAAAATACACTTACAACAACTGCTGCTGCTGCAATGAGACCTGCTGTTGCAACACGTACCTCCCAGATCTTAGCCTTCGTTTTTGGAGTTGGATGCGCAGTGGTGGAGAGTGAGGATCTGCCGAAAAGTGACGCTTTCAAGATCTATAATAATACTACTCAGACTTCATTGCTTAGAGAGAAGAGAGCGACATACACAAACAAGCTTTGCTGTCTTCAAGAAGTCATTTCTGACTACACGATCTGGACAAGGAAACAAAACTGGAGCAAACTTTGTGTATCCACCTGTTGGACTGAGGAGCAAAGTACGGCATGCAGGCTCTTCGTCGCGTGCATAACCTCGTACGAAGAACTTTGCATCCAAACCGAAAATGATTGCCGCGCATGATTTAATGTCTGAGACCATTTCAGCACGAACACCATTGACACCTTTCGCAAACTAGAACGACAGTCAGTTTCACGTAGGACTACTAATAAACACGCTGGCCACACTTACATGAGTGCTGAAGTTTTTATGAGCCATCATGATGTGGTCTACTTGAGGAACGAACTGAAAGAGCTCTGCTTTGACACCATCCTGTATCGACAGAGGCGATTTCCAGCGATCCTTGCTAAAAAGGTCGATCCCGGGAGGTGGTCCGCGCAGAGGAAAAATCGAGGAATCGGGCCATAGGCAATGCGTCATAGAATACTTACACCCATAGTTCCTTATGGCATCTGCCTTGGCGGCAAGAGCAAGGTCTTTCTTAGTGAGCTTCGTGTTCCGGCCTTTCGTAGCTGTTGCCTCAAGAAGAGCGTTCTTCTTCAAGACCTCCCGGTGCGCTCCACGCAAGTCCAGGAGAAGCTTTTGAGCGAGTTCAAGTGCCTGAAGATGACTCAGATTGATTAGCCATTCATCTACATTACAATGTAAAGACTTGCCTTACGGAGATCTTGAACTGACGCATCAGCACGAGGAGGGGCAATCGCATCACGAATCCGCCGCAGGTCTAGATCGTCGTTGGAGTTGTATGAGTCGCTGTCCGAGCCCTCAGAGCTAACATTGTCGATGTCTCGAGTAAAGTCTTCTGAATCAGTTTGATTCAGCTGAGGCATATTATCAGCGAAGGCAGCGAAGGGTAGTCGAAGGTCGGCTGAGGCGGCAAGCTAAAGTGATACCCCTCAGTCGCGCAAGCTTTTTATTAGCTTGCTATGGGGCGATAACACTCCATAAATCACCGGCATTACTAGGTGACGATACACACCTGTCATGCACGTCTGGCAGTACGACATGTAGCACACCTTGAGGCGAGCCTTGACGGAGGTATTTTCAAATGGCAAATAAGTTCAGACCCTGTTATTGCGTGAGTGGATGTAATACACCAGACTGCGAACGCACGAATGATTCAGACACGACATATTCATATCCACTGAACCGAAGTGGCTAAGCCTATTCAGGTTGGGTTTGGTCCTACCTAACAATGCATCAAACACATGCATCAAGATTTGGATCAGCATGGTGCCAAAATCATAGCACGAGGTGGGTGCCAATCTGATGGACATTAAGTATAATGACCTATGAAGTAACGAATTAGAATGTTGACTGACCCTTTGAAGACGTGGAGGGTCAAGCATCGAGGTAATGAAGGTGGAAATGAATACTCGATTCCCAGACGATCCCCTTAAAGCAGATGCGTCATCAAGCACTTAAGAGTAACAGGTGAATGCGATGCAGGGCATACGTGATGAACAGTTCGTGCGGCCTCATAGGTGCCACGTGGATCCTATTGCCGAGTACTAATAAACTACGATAACGTTGTTGCAAAGTGAATGGGGGACACTAATAATATTACTATTAATGGACTCACCGAGTCTTGAGTGCCAGTGGAGGAGCCTCCAAGGAGGGTTGTGTGGATTGTGGCTTAGGTGGTTGTCCCTGCCGAGTACGAAGTCAATTCAGAGACAACTAAAATGAGCGCACAACCTACTAGCACTATATTGTGTCCGCGTAGAGCTGCAGACAGTTGTAGATCAACGAGTGCGTCTTCATCCTCCCAACACAGCAGCATGGACTTCCCCAGTCGGTACACTATCTTTCTTGGGAACGCGAAAACCACTTCTACCAGTGGCACCATTTGGTTACAGCAGCGGCGGGCAGAGCGGAGCCCACAGTTTATCCACCATTTGTCGGATGGTTATGGCGGCGGCGGGCAGAGCGGAGCCCACAATTTATCCACCATTTGTTGGATGGTTATGGGAGCGGCGGACAGAGCGGAGCCCACAGTTTACCCACCATTTGTCGGATGGTTATGGTAGCGGCGGACAGAGCGTAGCCCACAGTTTACCCACCATTTGTCGGATGGTTATGGCGGCGGCGGGCAGAGCGGAGCCCACAGTTTATCCACCATTTATCGGATGGTTATGGCAGCGGCGGGCAGAGCGGAGCCCACAGTTTATCCACCATTGGCATGATGATATTACCGCAAGAAGATGAGTCTCTTCGCGGCATATTTGCACCCGCCAATGATGCTTCAGCAGGATGGGGAGCAGGATTCAGAAGGTAGAAGAGATCGGATTGTCGAGTGGAGGAGGATTATGTTGATTGTGGCTTAGGTGGTGGTGAATCCGACATGATGTAATGTTGCGCTTGCCAATGGAAGGAATATGCTAATGAAAAAGATGCCGCTCAGTACGAAGAAACATGTCAGTGTCCACATAATCCACCAGGAAAAAATCACTATTGGTATCGAAATCTGGAACAAGTAAAGCACCACGAATGATAGAACGGACAGGGATGAACTCTGATGAAGCTGCAGGTCGTGCACGGAGACGAGTTAGTCGCAGATCTCGATCAATGATGCGCCTTGGGCCAATTGGAGCATCCAAGGGCAAAACTAGGGCAAGAGATAAGGTGTGGTCGCCGACATTCTGCTTGAACATAAACAAGATGCGGACAAAGATGTTCTTGTCACGGCCATCTTTGTCCTGTGTATGGACTAGAGCTGCATCACGCCGCTCATGGCCGTGGAAGCTTGGGCTGCATCGTAGATAGTCGGTCGTCAACTTCCAGTCAACGGTAGACTCGTACTGTACTTTGAGGTATCGATGTTCATGAACCTTTCAAGAACAGGCAAGGCCAATTAAACTTCATGTACCACTGAGAAAATCAAGTGGCTTACCTGATCCTGAGCTGAAAGTTTCAACTCTGTTGTTCCAGCTGGCAATGGTAGGTTGTAGGAGCGAAAGAAGACTTTGAGAAAAGCTACGAGTTTCTTCAGGAAATGCTTGAAGGCGTGGTTTGACTTGTTTTCTTCTTCCACTGTCGTGAGGCTCGTAAGACCACGTACTGGCGCTCCAAGATACCTGAGTCCTTCAAATGGATAATCATGATCATCCTCTTCTTCAAGTTCGACTTGCGAGAGTATGAGTTTGCGTCGTTCCTCATCAAGATAGTCAATGCGGCTGCGAACGAACTCAGAGACAACGCTCCTATGATCAAGCTTGAGGATCTGCATGAAAATAATGATGAAAACCAATACAGGCTGCAGTGCGTCAACGCACCTGATTAGCAATATCCTTAAAATTTGTCTGCCGTAGATACACACGCTTGAGTGGTCCATGTTGCCCCTCGTTTGGTCGGGTGCTGAAGGTGCGTGCGACTCCTTTTGCCATGATGTCACGAAATATATGCTTTCCCGAATGAACCTTGGGAAAGTTCCAGTTTTTGCTCGCTTCGTCACCGAGACTGTCAATATACTCCTGTAGCATGCGTGAATCAGTATTGTAGCAATCCATCTAATGCAACATACCTCTAAGCGTTCCTGAAACACTAGGAGTTCAGCTTCCCCAGCTGCGATCGTGCTCTCAGTGTGCACGTCAAGTGATACATACATGTCAATATGAAGGTAACTCGTTATACACCGTAAAAGCGCATAACCAGCTGGGTCTTCCCTCCGTGTGAGAACATTCTGTGCGGCGTACAGTATTTGCTGTCAAAACGAGAGGAGTGTCCTCAATGATAAATCTACAACCTATTAGCTGTTTAGCTGCACCATACCTTGGAGATGTCCTGAAGCTTGTTACCGTCGCTGTAGGTGATATTGGTAACCCGATCGAAATGGTTTAATTTGCGCCATCGAGGAAATGCATCGAACCTGCCACAATATAATTAAACTACTATTATTAGGAGAGTTGGTCGAACAAACTCACTGGTTATCAATCTTCTTCTCGGCGTGGCGTCCCAGGGCCTTAGCGTGTCTTTTGAGCTCACCAAACAAATGTTTCCCCCACAAGCCTATATGATAGGCATGCAAGGGGTCCTGCGAGATCGTTTGGTACGGATCAGAGTTGTTGACCTTAAAGAAGACATTCTGTGAGGTATTCATGATGCGAATAAGTCAGACAACTGTTACGGAAAGTTGATAGTGAGCACCAACGTCCACCGGCCGCAGGCCCTGTTCTTTCAGTGCCTCTTCGCCAGCACGACGGTCCTTCTTCCATAACTGCACACGAGCATTCGCATCTTCCGGTGTTCGATTAGGGTACGTAGAAGTGAGATCATAGAGCTTATTTGAAGGCACAAGGCAGACAGGACAGGGGCAATGCGAGTTGGTCCCCCGTATCAGCGCCATGACGCATCTATTATTTAACAGTGTTGATAATGCGACGTCAATTCAGGAAACACCATCAGAACTTGATGCACCACGTACTGTTCCTCGTAATCGGCGGACAAGAGTAGAATAAACGCATACAACCACCGCACAATCCCATCGTGACACATATGTGCAAACCCTGTTTTGGCGTAAAGGATAATGGATTCAAGTAACTTGAAGAAAGACTCGTGCCATACAACACGTTTGATGTTCGTATAGGATAGCTTGCCATCCTGGTCGGAGTCGTCTGGAACCTATTAAACAGTACATGAAAGCACAAGAATCAAAATTTATCCGTTGATGAAAGTCGATTAATAAACTTACGATGGGTAGCCAACCAACCAAACGTCCACCTCCGAGCCCATTAGTGTTTCTGATATTGACTGGTAGGTTCCCACAGCGAGCAATGACCGGATATGCTTTGACAGTACCAGCGGAAGAAAGATGTGTCTTGTCTGCATACAGTATAAATGCGAACGGTACACCATTTTCGGGTAAAGACGACTACAAATTTAAACATTCTACTTAGCGCACCAAATCATAGCATAACAAAAGTAAGTGCATACTTGGACCGTCCACCAACGATCCGCAGTCCAAGGTTCATGAATGAAATGCTCGTAACGTATCCCATCATGCTTGTACAAACGCTGAGCATCCCAGACAAAGTGCGGTGCCAGTAGCGGGTCCTGTAATAAGTCCATAGCCCAGTCCCACAATGGGCGTGTATACATTTCAAACTCGAGGGTCTCCTTTTTGTAGGAGACGGGTATGATGTGCTTCTCGAACTGCGGGCACATTTATGTCTGTAATGAGTAAAAAGTATTATGCTCCTCTCATGGGTGTCATCTGCATAGCTGCCCTATCCCAGGCTTTCGAAATATCACCATGGGACTTGAATGAGAATCCGGTGTGACCGCCAGCGATTTTCCAGATGAGCTGTAACAGCTCGTCAGTCTGATCTTTGTTCAGAGCAGCTTTGTGTGCAAGGTCGGCGAACTCGAAGTCTGCACGACAGGTGAAAGGCTGCCAAGGTTCGTCATCAAGAATAGGTGTCGGAACTTCTTTGTGCCCATAAACAGAGAAGCGCTCTATGGAGGGTGGGCGACCACTGTTCGGGTGATATTCTGTCTTGAATGTGTCGAGGTCTGAGTTAACTGCAGACGGCGTATTTGGGAGTGCGGATATGGTAGGCTCGGGGACGCTCATCATGCTTGTGTCAGAGTCCGAACCTGCATGATAATAATGGCATTTATTAGATCAGATAGCACGAGTCGCGAATATGTGGTGTCCATACGTTGCCGCGCATCTCCACCAAGGCTCATCGTGTCTGAGACTTGCTCGCCTTCTAACGATGAAACTGCACCTTCAGTGACATCATAGATTGGTTGCAGGTCTTGCTCCAGGACGTCCTTCACGTTATCGGATGCTGATGGAGAAAGGGCCTGGGCAGAGGATGTAGCAGCGTGAATCTGAGCGTCGCGCGCCTTGGCAAGGCGCTTTCGTTTGCGACGATCCTCTTAAATAAGGTCTCAATCAATACACCGATCAACTCCAATGGTAGAATGATTCTGAATCTGAATCTTTGGACATACTTTTTGTTTGATCCTCCAACTGAACCGCTTGAGCGGCAAGCTCTGCAAAATCTCTATCATCCTTCTCCTTCTGTTGCTTTCTAAAACAGCTGACTTCGTGCGTTTTGATCCCAGATGATGCATAGGACTTGCCGCAACATTTACAGTCAACTTGCGCTAATGTTGAGCTTGTATAATTACTACGCGTTCGATTCTTCTTCGTAGTCCTGCTTGGCGCCATCCAAAAAGTACACTATAAACACAAGGGGGCCAGACGAACGTCGTAGACGATGAGATATATCAAAGTCAAGTCGAAGGAAGGCGGGAATACAGCTGATGCGATTCAGATACAACGTTTGAGACTAATAAGGGACATTGCGATAGGATTGTAAGTGACGTGACGTGACGCCAATGCACGTGCCACCTTGCAAGTGCCTTATAACTATGTCACGCTCGCTTGGAATGCAGTTGCCAACACGTTGCGAGGCACCTAAATTGTGTCCCAATATAGAATGCTTCCAAGGCACGCCTGGAAATTTCCGACATTGGCCACATGAATTTAGGAGCTCCGCAACTTTCTCCGTGTGGGCAGTGGCAAGTTGAAGGGCTTCAAGCTCATCGTCATAGACGGCTTGAAAATAGTCTGCATCATCGTCAACTTCTTCACGTGAACGCGTAGATAATATCCGTCTAAGGCCATCCAACTCATCACTGGCCAAATTGAGCTGTCGTTTGTTCTCAAGATGGAGGGCACCAAGAAAGGCTGCAAAATGTTCTGCTTCTTCGATCTCCCATGCCGTTGTCAGAAGACGCATGCGTGCTGCCTCGCGAGATGCCTGCTTGGCTCTGAAAGCCTTCCTCAGAGTTGAGTTAGACATTGCTGAAAGACCACGGTCCAGCTTGTCTTCATGCTTTTTAACCATGGAAATGAATATTTGAAGTCAGAGACATATAATGGGCACACCTTCTTCATTGCTTCAATTGTAAACTCAGGTCGACTTCCTCGACCGAGAAAGCATGCTGCAAACCGAAGCTCTAATGGAGCTGCATTACTCATCTTGGCTGAAGGGTAAGGAAGATGCTTCTTCAGCATTCTGTCCCGCATCATCTTCGCACGATATAGGGAGGCTGCAGGTAGCTTAACGCCCGGCTTGTAGGATAGATCCTCTCTCTCATCTGGAGGTGAAGGCATATCTTCTGTCTGAGCCTGAGAGAGAGACAGATCACTCCGAGGTGATAAACTGCGGTATGGCGTAGTATTGCGGGTGGAGGGGTTGTTCAACTTGGTCGGTTTGCTAAAATTGATGACAGATAGATCAATCTGTTCCGAAAGATTGAGGGGGGTAGTATCAATGGGAGTCATAGGGCTTGCAGAAGTGACAGGACTGCTCGATAGAGGAGGAGATGAGACAGCAATAGATTCCATGCTTTGAGTCAGTTGCTTGGATATGATGTAGTTCGATTACTACTACCGCAGGCCACAGCAGGTTAGCAGATTCTGAGACTCAGCAATCCAGCAGGCAGTCAAACATAATGTACGTCGCCTTCAGCTGCTTACTTTCTGATACAGTTGCAAGATACTTTTGACAGGCTGTGTCCCAGGTGCAGGACTGAATATCCATCCACCGAGGCGATTGTTCAGCATCTCAACTCTGAGTCTAGTTGCTGGCCACCGGAAGCATGCCCACAAGAATTTCCTGTCCCTCTGGGGCTTCGTTGAGGCCCCTCTTCTCAGATACCTACCACTGGTCAATATCATCCAACGTCCGGATACATCTATGGTGTTGGCAAAAACATGTTTGATAGGTTGGAGGACGATGAACATGC
>MU837269.1:0-19026 GCA_029603245.1 Rhizopogon salebrosus TDB-379
CGATGGTACATAGCCGTCCTTGACGAGCACTGTGCCCTACAATTCATGTTCTTGAGAATTGGGACTCGCTGTCAGTCCTGCATTGACACTGGGGAGACTCGTAACCGACGGCAGCATGGCAGAACTGGATGCATTACTAACTTTGATGTATCAACGGCCAAATCATTGAGGTACGCGAGCTGGTTCCCAGTATTGCTGTGTTGCTTCATTTCCAGCGCGTACGTACAAATCTACATGCCGCTCATCCCCTTCATTTGCCTTGGTGCGTTCCGCAGGTCTACAGGAGACTTGACCCGAAAGTGGCGATAATCAATATCCAAGAAAAGAGTAAAAAAATCACGGTTGAGCATTAATGGCGTCGTAGTCGTATTCAGCTTCAATGATTGGACGCTGGTGTGGAGGTAACCTGGCACGTACCGGAGTTGGGAACAGGGTGAACTTGAGTGCTACTGAGCACGTCGACTGCTACTAGAGTACAGCTTACCTAATCACGTGAGTCTCGAACAAAATCTCTGCTGTTCAACTTCAGTTCCTTGTAAATGTTACTCCCTCTGCGCTGTATCTGGACCTCACGACCTACTTACAATCTTATGTAAAAGGCCCTATGTCGACCAGAATCATGTCAACTATACGCTTAACCGATTCCGACCTGCTAAGTCTGGCAGCGATTGGACCACGGATGACCTGCTGGCCTACAATATCAAAGTACCATTCCAACCCCCAGATATGTTCTACGGCCAACCACTCCCAATAGTCGCGAGCCTCAGCAGCCTCGACTCTCTAGTACCCCCGGTACGCAGGGGCTTTCTGATGAGACGTACCGTCTCCTGCAGTACTTAGATCTGAAGTCGAAGGTGAATTCAGGCCAAGAGTCGGCTATCGATTGCTTCGTGAAGGAGATCTTGCGTGTGCTTGGATATGAAAAGCGCGGCCTCTTTCTCCGATCTTGTTATGCCCTTCTGCTACTGATCAGTGGCGGTTTAAATCGATCAGCGCAGACAGGCGTTTGACTTATTCAGGGTTCGTCTACCATCCTCCTGGTGGTCCAAGAGGATAAAACCACCGTCAGTGCTTGCAACCCCGAACCGCAGAGGCCATCGCGACTTTTCAGTGCAATAATCGCACGGTTGAGTGAACCTGAGTTTGACTCTATGACTATTCCGTGGATCGTGATGATCGACACTCGACGAGCGAAGTTGTTGCTACAGTCCAATGTCCACTCTCCCCTACAATGGTCAAGAGATGCGTTGTGGCACCCACCAGCTGTCGTCTGAACGAGGGTATGGAACCCCCGAGTTTCCGACAACTCGCTCTTCAGCACTATACCGCCTTTCGCACGCTCTCGCAGAAGCCCATTGGTCGGCCTTTATATGTTGCGACAAGAAATTGCACACGTTGGGACACAATGTCCCATATCATTTAATGATATATTCAATGGTACAGCAAAAAAAAAACTATGAATAAATACATAAAAATGATGGAATACTTGAGCTTACTGTTGCCTACAGCGAGCACATGTTTCGATAATGCACGGCGTCAAGCATCTGCTTACCCGTTTTGGTAGCACTACCCACTTGTATTATAGTACAACTTACATCTTCAAGTCGGAAGCAAGGTATTCTTGTAACTCATAATTCACTTTTCCCCACGTTCTTTGAGGCTCAATTCAGATGTAGTCCATGAAAATAGACAAGAAAGCGACTCTACAGAGTTTACACTGACTCGGCCTCGCAGTGATGCTTCCGCGTATTGACCACCGTTGACCACATATGTCCGAACCTGGCTCTCTCTTCCACCACGGGCACGCACGTTTACTCCAGACTCAGCACTATAGGCGTGGGTCTGGACCACTGTCACGTAAGATGGAAAGTTCGGGGGTATGAGACATTGTTATACTCATCATACTCCATGACTTCATGCAGGCCCCCGGCACTGCCGTTTCCGACACACATCTGGGTGTGAATGAGGTCGTAACCGCGATCTCTTAATGAACTTATCCCCACACTCCTCCAAGTAACCGCGTCTACACCTCTTCATGAACCCATCCCCCCCTCCTCATAATCAACAAAGAACGGTCTTCTGTTCCCATCAAGAACGATGTCACCGATCATGTCAGCAATCTCGGAGGTCTCAGTAAACTCGAGCTTGGCGGAGTAGTCGCCGAAGTGCGACGTGCACTCGGCAAATCCGGAATCCAAATGATGCGCTTGCTTTCTGTTTTTTTTATGGTTTGTTCAGTTCATAATCTGTGTTTGCTTGGATTGATGATAACCATCTGCTAGACAAATCTCAACATGCCCGGATTTACAATTACCATGCTTCTGCTCCCCGCCGCAAACGACACGGGAACTCCCTCCGCTGATCTCATCCTATCTTTACTGGATGACAGTACTGGATGGAGGTGGTCCTCTAGGTTTGTCCCAAAGCCACTATCCGCCCTTTCGTCCCTTCATACAATAGCTCGCAGGAGATCATGACCGTCAGTCGTCCACAAGCCAAGTGTTCGCTGTTGCTGAGTTCGCATTCAATTTCGGCATCCCGGTCATTGCGGATGGTGGTACCGACAAAGTTGGCATCGTCAAGGTCCTTGCCCTTGGTGCAAGCGCTGTGATGACGGGTGGGCTTCTCGCGGGTACGACGGAGGCACCAGGGGAATACTTCTACCACGATGGAAAATAGGTCAAGTCTTACCGCGGCATGGGTAGTCTTGTGGCTATGGGGCAGGGCAGACCAGGCACTTCAACAGCCAGCCTGGCTCTACGGAACACACGCCACAGCCCTCGAGCAAGCCACACGAGAATGCAGCCACGTCATGCTATTTCTCCAAGTCGTCCATGGTTAAGGTTTTACGGGTGTGTCGGGTGACATGCAGGACAAGGGCAGCGTCAAGGCATTCATCCTTGTAAGGGTGCTACGTTGTGCGTAGCGGTATGAGTTCGATGCGATAATTAGGACCGTGAGGATAAGGGGGAATTCCACTACTCTGCTAGCTGCCGAACGTACGATACGAGTGGTTACTTAAATATATAGTAGAGAAGGGGGTGGATGGTAACAAAAGTATGACAGCGGCACTATGAATGGAATATGACATGAACATAAAGCCAGGGGCTCCATCCCCAGGGGAGTACGCCTGTACCTTCAATCGGCGTGTAGCACAGTCTTCAGGATATTGGCGCGCACAGCGTTGCGGGACTGCAGGGTGACGTGCAGGAGGGTAGTGTCAAATTTGAGTCGAGGACGACAAGTGCACAGGTGGAGGGAGGTGTTCGTGGCTTGCATTCGTAAATCGCCACATAGCATGCCATTGTTATGTGTTCACTTATTTTATTTGCAGGTACACCAAGAGGTTGTATGCTTGATTCAACAACTGTCATAACTACCATAAGTATGTCGAGTAAAATACATGTATGACCACTTTGTATGCATAAAAACAATGGAAAAATCTATGTACATCATTATCAAGCGCAAGAAAGTTATCATAGTTTCGACCACTTGCGCCTGACACAATCCGACTAGGAGAGACCAGTGATTGCTCGTCGACGACAAGTTGATGTTGGCCGCCTTGTGGAAGATCAACAAATTAGATTACATATCCAAGTACAATTTGTTCATCAAGAAGTTCAATATATTTCAGGCTGATAGCCAGTAGATTAAGATCGTCAAACCGGGTGCCTCAATCGCTGCGTCCGGGTTCAAACGGTGCAACGCTCGCAAGGGTCCATTGGATGTCATGAATTCCGCATCCACGACAGGGAAAGATAAAGAAGGAAGGGCCCAGTAAAGGGCAAGGGAAATGATAGGAAACGATATATACGGAAGATCTGTTTCAGGCGTTGTCATTCATTTATGCCAAATTGATGGGGTTAAGGTGCGGACTATGACCGCGTTAACCTCTCAGCGGGGATTCTCGTGCACGTCGCTGTGTGCCTCAGTATGGTGTCTCTTTTGGCTACCGGCGCGCAACATTGTTCGCCGCGCAATGTTCTCCGGGATATAAACCACGGCCGAGGGTTGCTTGGCAATGGGTGAGAAGCTATGAGGGCTGAAGAACTGAGACACACGATGAAGAGAGTTAACGCCAACACTAAGCGACATTTCCGATTATTGAAGGGATGCTGTATCTATGTCTTTTTAGAGGTGATCGCCATGCCAGGCAAGTGCTTACTTGCACAGCCGCCGCGGCATTGCAATGCTACCACCCTTACGGGATTTGCCGAGGCTTGGCCAGTCACGGTGCTGATCAAGTTGAAGTTCCTTCAAATGCAAACCCGATACCATCCTCTGATGTTACCGGATAATTTCATGGACACAAGGTAAAAGTACATGATGAGGCAGCCTCATTTTCACCCCCTCCTGGGTGTGGATGGCCGTGTCTCATATTGCTGTACGGGCGTTAACAGTAAGCTTCCCTGAGTCCAAGGTATGATGCCAATTGATGCGCGTAACGCCATTCTCTGCACCATATGGCACTGATGATCGAGCTAGTCGGTTATCACCGCTTAACGTCCACCATGGTGACACAACGTTCAGACCTATGTCAAGACCGACAATCTGTATTTCGCACACAGCAACCTAGAGTTCTGACCCACGTCAAGAACGACAATCTGTGATATGCACACAGCAACCTCGAGTTTTGTCCCTGGATCACCGCTCGAGGGACGGCCAGCCAGTTGACAGCTCTCGTTTATAAGTATTGTACGTCAGGAGTCGCTCTTCATTCCAAATTCTCCATTCGATCGCGCACCGTACTTAGTCATGTCCGAACGAGAAGTTGTGGCTGGTCTCCGCTGGAATGACAACGTATCTGGTTTGTTAACTCCGTTTGGTTGATTTGTACGAACGATCGTGCTGATCCTTGGTTCCAGTAGCAACCATCACCGTGGTGTTCTATGAGTATCGTCAGTAGCCTTTATCATGAATCATGTCCCCCTGCTGAACACGATGTAATTATATAGTACTTCTGATCGACAAAGAGGTAATGATGCAGCTTTTTTTCTGTCTCTTGCTAATTGTCACGATCGACGCAGGTCAAGTATGTTTGGGTCAGTGTTCAACTTTGTATTTAAAAAGGATAGCCGGAAGCTGACTGGATCCCCAGAAAAGACCATGGTCACCAATGTCATTCCTTTACCTTGTTGTGAGCTTCATCTTGCCAAGGTACCTGTTAGTTTTTTAAATAAATAAAAATACTAGGTTCGATACCTTGGTCTCTTCCTTGCAGTGTACGTTGTTCATTTGACGTTCAATCGGTACATGTGCACACTGAGACTAATTCTATGTTAGTGTCTGCGGGAGTTGTATGTACCACTTTACCACTCTGAGCCATCATTACCTGACTAGTTTGTTACCAGGGGGAGGTCTGCTGTATATGCCTATATCAGTGAGTGCGTTCAACTTTAAAGATTCTAAGTTGATGGGTATTCCAGCCGTGCGTTTCGAGTTTGCTCTACAGCTAAAGAGCCTCAACAGTTATTAAACCTCTTCTTATGCAGTTGTGAGCACACTGGCACTTGATTTAAAATGTATCTCTTCATCATCTAATTAACATAGGCTACGGTCTTATTGTTTTAATTGAATGGGGTTTCTCGGTGTATTTTTGCTTCGCGGAAGGTATGTTATCCACTGCCTAAATCATTATGCATTCCGATTTTGCATCCATAGCTATTCTCATCTGGCGTCTCTATGTACTATACGACAGCTCCAAGCGCCTATTGTATGTCTTAATGGGCTTGTTTCTACCAATCGTCGCCCTCTCGATAGCGACGGACATCTTTCTATATAGCCGACCCAGTGCATTCTCGGGTGGGCTTTGACTTGCATTGAAATTGGCTGCAAGCTGACCACCCTCTCGTTTTGCGTAGTAAAGGAGATAGTAACTCCGAACGCCAAGTATTGCACGCTCTCCTTCAACATCGGGCCAATGCCTGCGATCTATACTTCCATTCCCATCGTATGTTACGATATTTTTCTAGTGGTTCTCGCGGCTGCAATCCTCGTGAAGCACCTCAAAGAACAGAAGAGCATCGGGGTGCGGCCTAGTACCTATGTAATACTGATCGTCCGGTATCATATCATTTATTTTGTCCTGTAAGTTTTCCCTCCATCCTGTGAGTTGCAGTCATATTCATCAAATTCTGCTAGAAATTTGACGAACCAGATCTTATTGGTGATACTATGGGCTCACGTCCCGGTATGGTATTCGCATGGTACTAGTTCTACAGAGATTCTAATGCATATACTCAGACGCCAGTAATGAGCCTCTCAGAGCTCTTCAACGATACAGCACCATTTATTTTCGCGCCCCGTCTCATCATCAGTATCTGGGATACACACGCACATGATAAATGCATTTATGTCAGTAAGGCGTTCGCAGATTGTGTATGTTCGACTTTGCCGCCAATACCCGACGAGGAGATGGACTCTCAAATATAATACTCGCCCTAATAGCACAAAGTCCTGGAGTATTCTCGTCGTTCGAGTCATGATCCTCCTGTATATTACATTTTTGTATACCACCCACCCTTGTACAAATAATATTACTTACTAATGGATTCTATCAGACTTCATACCCATGCCTCGTGACATTAGGGGTCTTCCGATGGCCCGTGAAACGCCAACAGCAATACAAAACTAATCAACATCGGCTGCACCCGTGGTTGCTTCTCCAGATATGCAGCATTTTGCAACAAAAAGTTGTATTCCGTGCCATCACCCTGAATGAGATATCTCAGTATCCGACAACGATATTGCACTGATAACTCACGATCATGGTGTGGGGGAAGCCAGGATCGAAAGGAACAATGCTCTCCAAATACCGCATATGGTCAGCTGTTAGCGAGATTTCCAGGGACTCGAGGTTGGCCTCCAGCTGCTCCACCTTTCGCCCACCAATAATAGGGAATACGTAGGGCGTCTTCTGCATGAGATATGCAATGGCGACTGCTGTGATGTGCTTTGCGCCAACTTCTTTGGCGACCTTCTCCAGTGCTGCGCTCATGGTTCTCTCTGTCTCGTTACGTTCCCAGTTTGGATTCACCATCGTGCGGCCTTTCTCTCCTGTCTGCCGGCGACGCTCCTCTTCTTCGTCTGTTCGAAGCTTCCCCCCGGCGATGACGCTGAAAGGTGCGAGTGCAAGGCCTGTGTGAATGATCGTGAGTCGCGTCGCCAGAGGGTGAAGATCATGGCTTACTTACCTTCAGAGCGAGCCATTGGTATGATGTCTCGTTCAAAGGAGCGGTTCATAACGTTCCAAACACCCTGGTAGATCACGAATGGAGATTTCCCGTGGTCGCGAGCATACTGGTTTGCTTTTCATACCACCCAAGCGGGAGTGTCCGAGACACCCTGCCAGTGACATATGTTAAAGAATGTGGGAGTTAGCGAAAGACGAGGAGGCTCACGAGATACAATACTTTCCCTTGTTGCACAAGGACATGCAGACCGTTCATGACCTCCTCCACAGAGGTGTCCCAGTCCCACCAGTGCACGTACATGATGTCAATGTAGGAAGTCCTCAGCTTCTTCAAGCTGGCATCTACGCTGATGCGCATTGACTTGAAATTATTGCCGGCATATGTCACCTGGCGCACAGCATCGTTGCCGCGCTGGTAATTGGTAGTATACTTAAACGAATATGCATTAGCGTTGAATATACCTTCACCGTGTACCAACGCTACCTTTGTAGCAATCACAAGTTGGTCGCGGATGCCCCTTTGTTCTGCCCATTCTCCGATGAACTCTTCAGAGCTCTGATCTTGGCTGGGAGGTTGTGAGAGTTGTCAAGACGAGTGGAAAATAAATGTGACTGCAGCAATGTACGCACCGTGACTAACTATTTGCTGTATCTATGAAATTTCCCCCGGCGTCGTAAAACGCGTCGAGGAGCTTAAATGAAGATTCCTTGTCCATACTACCCATACCAAACTTTTGCCACTTGTCACCGATGCTCGCGGCGCCGAGCTGCAAGGGCGAGACATGAATGCCGGCATTAGGGGACAAGACGCGATATCGCGCTAGCCTAGACGATGGCTTTGGCAAGGGGAGCCAGAAGGTATTTGGGCCGGACATGTTTGCAAAATCGATGACAACGGGTGAGATTCAAAGCACAGACAAGTATATATGCCTTGCATCCTCGCAGCTTGTCAGCATATCCATTTATATATAAGTCTCAATTGACCAATGCCTCGAGCTGAGTTACGTGACGAGGTCGAAACGATGATTCGAATTTCGAATCCAACCAAGCGATCCGGGGTCTGGAAACGACACTGTGGCTTCGCACGGTTCGCACCCCTGCCACTCCTAGGATCGTGATTACCGGGATCGAAATTCAGACTTTGAAGTATCCCGGGGGCCGGCATCGTTGCGCCCACAGCGTATCTTCGTTCATAAGTTAGAACCACCTTGATCTTCGTGCGCTTTCACTATATTATGTATTTTCACAGGGCACCCCCGTTCTTATGATTGGCCAGCAAATCCGCCGCCATGCGTTAGACTTGATCCCAATCACCTCATAGAAGGCCTTGGAGTTCAAACTACTTACCGTGGTGGCTGAAATCGTCCTTTCTTGCGCCCATGCATGGGCGTTAAATCCCGAACTCCACGGATTTAGTAGTTCGCCATGCATGACTCCATGGTGAAATGTGTCAGGTTCGCTGATCTTTTTTACGCGAGAGTGTGGTCATGTCTGACATTGCTGTACCCGGTATCCACAGCAAATTTTCCCCGCTGAAGGTATGATGCCAAGTTATAAGACTTAATTCTGGAAATTGGGAACGCGATTGGATTTCTGGAATTTCACGACCATGTGGCCTCCCGTTCAGTATTACACGTTTGGTATGTTGCGTTCATATGGTCTTCGCTGTTCTTGGCGCAGTTGCCAGCCACTTTTCTACTAGTACGTCATTCGGAGAGTGATCACGACAGGGCGTTACGCCTGACTCTAAGATCCCAAGTTATGATGCCAACTGATGGGAAATTGCGGTTATCGCCGCTTGATGCCTACCATGTGGCGCCCTTGATATTGCCGTTTTGTCAAATTCCCGGAGAGATCGCCCACAGTCATTGATTATACTTAAAGTCACCAAGTCACTCGTTCTTTTCCTGATTCTCCCTTCGGCTTGCGCTAAAAGGTTTTCATGTCGGACCAAGATGTCACCAATCTTTACTGGAATAACTATACAAGTGGTTCGTTATCTCCTCCCATCTGATCTGTGAACAAATCAGGGTCGTGCTGAACATCGGTTCTAATGGCAGTAGTCATCTTTACCTTGATATCTTATGACTACCGTCAGTAGCCATTTACGACCTTTTACAATCTTGCTGAGCGTAATATTATCTAGTACTTTTGTTTGAGAAAGAGGTAACTAAAGTCATGTTTTCTCGGTCGCGTACTCATTATCATCATTGACGCAGGTCGCATATGTTTGGGTTAGTGTTCAACTCTAGATCCGCGAAATGACACCAACCTGGCGATTCACCAGAAAAGGCGGTGGTCACTAATGTCATGCCTTTACCTCGTTGTAAGATTCGCTTTGTTAACTCATTGCATGGCTTTTTTCATTTTATTACTAGGTTCGATATCTTGGTCTTTTTCTTGCGCTGTAAGCCATTGAGCCTTCACACTGTATATACGCATATTGACACAGGCACCAGGCTTTGTGGCTGCTGTACGTAACGTTATGCCAATCAAGCCATTGTTAGCTGACTAGCGCTAGGGGGAGGGCTGTGGTATATGCCTGAATCAGTAAGTGTTTCGATATTCTCCACCTTTAGTGAATGCTTAGTTGATTGTGTTTCAGCTGTATGTCCTAAGTTTAATTTTTACCTAAACCTCTTATCAGTTATGGAACCTCTTATCTAGCTGTGATTATACCGTCTTCGCCTTAAAATGCATCCGCTCATCATACCATTGGAATAGGCTATGATCTTGCCGTTTTGATTGAATGGGGTTTCTCGGTGTATTTCTGCTTCGCAGAAGGTAAGTTATTCATTTATTCATTACCGAAATCTCATCCAGTGGTACCGAATTTGCATCCGCAGCCATTCTCATCTGGCGTCTCTACGCATTATACAACCAATCTAGGCGCCTACTTTATGTTCTATTGGGCTTGTTCTTGCCCATCGTCGTCCTCATGATAGGGACAGACATCTATTTGTATAGTCGACGCAGTGCGTTCTCGGGTGGGTCTTGACTTGTATCGACACGGCTGCACCCTGACGCCGTCTCATTTGCAAAGTGAATGAAGTAGTAACTCCAAACGCCACGTATTGCACGCTTTCCTTCAACATTGGACCTAAGCCTGCAATCTACACTTCCATTCCCATCATATGCTATGATATTCTTTTGGTTATTCTCGCAGCTGCAATCCTCGCGAAACACCTTAAAGAACGAAGGAACATCAAAATGAGGCCTAATCACTACATAATAATGATAGTTCGACATCATATCATGTATTTCGTTCTGTACGTTCGCCGTTTCTTTGGGTTCTGTCAGTATTCATCGAATTCCGCTAGAAATTTGACGAACCAAATTTTATTGGTGATATTATGGGCTGACGACGTTTCGGTGCGATATTCTCGAGGTTTTTTGTTTGCAGATTTTCTGACACATATCTACTATATGCACAGACGCCAGTGGCGAATCTCTCAGAGCTCTTCAACGGTAGTGCGCCGTTTATTCTAGCACCCCGTCTCATCATCAGTATTTGGGATACGCATGCCCACGAAGAGTGTGAACATGTCGGCACGACGCTCGCGGATTGCTTATGTTGGACTTCACAGACATCTGACTACGAGATGGACTCTCAGATTACACTATAATCTTATTATACTCTCCTAACTGTTCGATGCAGAGCGTGTTGGAATATTCGATCAGACAATACTCGTGTTGTCCACGAGGCACTTGCTTTATACACACGCCTACAGTTGGATAGCCAAGCGCGGAGTTTGTAACCCCGTATTATCTACATTCCAAAGGGTGATGTGTCCGAGCACATTTCAAATGTTCATATGCTCAAGTCACGACCTATGATCTACATGAACGATGCCGGGGCCCGTCACTATCCCTATCAAAATCCGCCTTGAAGCAACAATTCAATCGCAAAATCAAAGACGATTCGGCAGCGTCAATCATGAAACACTCCCCCCGCTTCTCCCGCCTATACGAAATCGACCCGTCAGCCCCATCGAAACACTTCTCACTACTCGTCGCAGAACTGCCCCAGCGTCACTCGTGACTCATCCCTGCTATTCCAGCTACAACATTGGACATGTCCCCCCGATCAAGCACCTGCATCGTATCGCCAAATCCCCAGTCCCAGTTACCAGTAATGCCGAGACGAAACCGTACATCACTTCCTCTCAGCCTGTCCATCATGCGCCAGACGACGCCATTTCATGAGGAATGAGATATCCCCCCGAATCCGAACACCCCATCTCAAGTATCTGCTGAATGACCAAAAATGCATCAAACCACTATTCCGCTTCATAGCAAGCACCCGCAAATTAAAACAGATTTCGGAAACGAATCACCCCGCCCAAAGACGATGACGTTGATTGACCAACTCGTACCCACATCCTATCACCTTCAGATGGCCTTACTGTCCTCGCTCTCAGCCTGGACCAATGAACAGAACACTGCACACACTTGTGTATTTTGTCTACCATAGGGCAACGCCTCAACGCCCCATAAACTTCGACTCAAAAAAAAGGCTATGATCTTCCTGTGTATCAATGCCATGTATGTATCATCCTTGTAGAATCGACAATATAGCACAGCTTACCAACTTCGCGCAAGTCATCCATAACTTCACTGGAGTATTGTCAAATCATGGTTGATATGACCCTCAGCTTGTATTAGGCTCCTACTACTCGCAGCTCGGTTGTTGAGTACGAGGACGGGGATAGTGCGTCGAAAAATCTCGGTTTTCCATTGGCTACAGATCACTACTGACGCGATGGCTCTGGTGCACCAAATTAGGCAACTTCGGGATTAAAGAGTCTGCGGTTACCTGTATGTAACTTACGATAGACCCGAACCGAGTAGATTGACGACGACGTTGAGCAGCACCGACAAAGTCAGACAGCCGTAGGAGAACAGCGTTAATGCTCTGGTAGTAGGACACTATGATTCTCTCCGCCGAGTGCCCACTGGTACAGGGATGGTCATCACAAACTCGACCTTATAGGTATGTCAAGCATGCTATATTACTTCTTTTCAAGTTCTTCATTCGAACCGCACTAACAGACTCTCGTGTCAGAACACGACGTTGTTGCTCTTCTCTGGAATGACCTTCGGTAAGTGACAGATAATAGACGTGTTGGAGAGCGGGCTGAGAGTGTGTAGAATGGTAGTGACATGTAACCCCGAGGGCCGTGGGTATGTCTGATATTATAGTCGTAAGTACGGGAGTTGACAGCCTGGGCGGGATTTCATGTAACCCCGAGGGCCGTGGGTATGTCTGATATTATAGTCGTAAGTACGGGAGTTGACAGCCTGGGCGGGATTTCCGCTCACTGATAAAACATTATCTCATCCAAGCTCGGTGATTATCGCTAATTAAACGTTAAGTAAACGCACCCAACGACCCGTTCACAGCTCGACCTAGTATAAGTATGTCAGCGAGTTTTTCCTCCTTTTCACCCGACTTGCACTAACAAGTTCTCATGTCAGAATCAGAACAACAAATCCTCTATGTTTATTACTGGAATAACTATGCAGGAGGTTCGTCGTGCCTTCTTAACTGATTTGTGAGCGAACTGGGATCGTACTGAAGATGTATTCCAGTCGCTATCCTTGCCCTGATTTCATATGAGTACCGTTAGTGGCCTTCACGAACCTTGTATTTTCGCCGAGTCTAATATCATCTAGTCTGGTCGTCGGTTCGAGACTTCGAGTCCTTCATGTGTCATTTCTATTTCCACTTTTTTTGCGCCACATGGTACTTCTTAGTAATCAGAAACCTCTATCCAACGTTGGCGGCGTAGGTTTAGCTAACATCTCTCGCTTAACCTTTACCGGGTATTGCCAGAAATTTGTCAGATGTGTGTGTTATGTTGACCTGTCACAATTCCACTTTTGGGTCGTGACAAGGCTTGGAACGAGTTTCAGTGTAATATTTTCTAGTGCTTTTATTCGAGTAACAAAACCTTATTTTCTGTCAGCCGAGTGCTCATCATCATGATTGACGCAGGTCAAGTTCGTTTGGGTCGGGTTGACGCCAAATCTGCTAAATAATGATTGACACGATCTCCAGAAAAGACAATGCATGAGATGAATCAACTTCGTTGAAGTATTGTCACATCCATGGCTGATATGACCCCTCAGCTTGGATTAATCCCTATGTGCCACAGTGCAGCTAAGTTGGTGAGCACGAGGACTGGGACAGTGCATCGAAAAAAGGTTTTCCAAGTGGGCTACAGATCACTACCGACGCGAGGGTTCTGGTGCACCAAATTAGGCGACTTCGGTCTTAAAGAGTCCGCGGTTACCTATGTAACTTACGAACCATAGACCCGAACCGAGTAGGTTGACAACGACGTCGAGCAGCACTGACAAAGTCAGACAGACAGTCAGACGTGGGAGAACAGCGTTAATGCTTTGATAAGACACTACGATTCCCTCCGCCGAGTTCCCACTGGTACAGGGATGGTCATCACAACCTCGACCCTATAGGTATGTCAGGCATGTTATATAGCTTCTTTTCAAATTCTTCATTCGAGCTGCACTAACAGATTCTCATGTCAGAGCACGATGCAATTGTTGCTCTTCTCTGGAATAACTACACAAGTGGTCCGTCGTCGCCTGTTAACTGATTTGTGAATGAACAGGGATCGTACTGAAGATGTGTTCCAGTCGCTATCCTTGCCCTGATCTCATATGAGTACCGTTAGTAGCCTTCATGAACCTTACGCTCTCGCTGAGTCTAATACCATCTAGTGCTTTTATTCGAGAAAGAGGTAACAAAACCTTATTTTCTGTCAACCGAGTGCTCATCATCATGATTGACGCAGGTCAAGTTCGTTTGGGTCGGATTTGACGCTAAAGCTGCCAAATAACGATTGACACGATCTCCAGAAAAGACAATGGTCAATGATGTCATGCCTCTACCTTATTGTGAGCTTCCCTAACCAACTCGAGGATGTTTCATGTGATTTCATGTCATACTCTGCTAGGTTCGATACCTTGGTCTTTTCCTTGCACTGTACGCCGTCCCAGTCGTCCTTCACACAAGTGTATATCCATGTTGACGCGGACACCAGGGTTTCTGGCTGCTGTATGTAATGTTATGCCAAGAACTATCATCATCTGACTAGCCCTAGGGGGAGGTCTAATATATATACCCGAATCAGTGAGTGTATCGATCTTCGGGCATTCTAATGGGTTAATGCGTGTGTCAGCCGTACGTCCTAAGTTGGTTTTACAGCTAGAAGTCTCGATGATTTTGTGGAACCTTGTGTTATGTAGCTGTGAGCACGTTTCATCATAGATTGCGTCGGCTATTCATCCAATTGGCACAGGCTATGCTCTTGCTGTTTTGCTGGAATGGGGTTTCTCTGTATATTTCTACTTTGCGGAAGGTAAGTTATTCGTTACCGAAAATCATCATGTGGGACCGATTACGCACATGCAGCCATCCTCATCTGGCGCCTCTATGCATTATATGACCAATCCAAGCGCATACTATGTGTTCTACTTGGTTTGTTCTTGCCTGTCGTCATCCTGTCGATAGGAGCAGACAGCTATTTATATAGTCGACGCAGTGCATTCTCGGGTGGGTTTTGAGTTGGATTCCATTGGCCGCAAGCTGACTTCGTCTCGTTTGCATAGTGAAGGAGATAACCACTCCGATCGCCAAGTATTGCACGCCTTCCTTCAACCTCGGACCTATGATTGCGATCTATACTTCCATCCCCATCATATGCTATGATATTTTTCTGGTGATTCTCGCGACTGTAATCCTTGCGAAACACCTTAAAGAACGGAGGACGATCAAACTGAGGCCTAATACCTATGTAATAACGATAGTCCGATATCATATCATTTATTTCCTCCTGTAAGTTGTTCCCCTTCGTCCAGTGGGTCCTGAGAAGCATTTATTGACTCCCGCTAGAAATCTGACGAACCAAATCCTACTAGTGATGTTATGGGCTAACATTCCGGTATAATTTTTTGAAGTTCAAGTCTTCAATAGATACTAATTAATTTGTCTCTCCCAGGCGCCGGCGTTCAGCTTCTCAGAGTTCTTTATCAATACGGTACCATTTATTCTCGCGCCCCGTCTCATCATCAGTATTTGGGATACGCATGCACACAGTGAATGTGCACATGTCAGTACGACGTTCGAGGATTGTGTATGCTGGACTTTGCCACCGATATCCGAGGAGCACGAAATGGGCTCTCAAATCATGGTATAGTTTTGGCACGCCCTCCCACTGTTCTTTACAGAGTGAGATATGGACTATAAATACCCGAACAACATAAAAGGAACGTCTCAACATGTGATATGTAGACGAACAATATTTACATTGAAAGAGCTTCCGACTCATGGTTAATATGCCATTCGTTGGAGATACTTATATAGAGCTACGAGAATGATCCTCGGATACAAATACGAGGCAAGGTCAAGGATCGTTTAAGAGTCTTTGGAGTCAGAAGATGAAGATTGCAGAAATTGTCAAATATATGGTTAAGCGTCTCATCCGTCAGATGGATGGGCCGAGTTTTGGAATGCGTACTTCGGGGCGTTGGAAGATGTTAGACCTCAAGCTGTGATCACAGAAAACGTGAGAACTCGCTGGAGACCGAATGGTTCAAGGCTCAACTTGATTGCTAGCTATTAGTCCTTGCTTAATGTACAAAACTCTACTCACTATGGATGCTGCGTCCTTCTGTTGGTGCATGTGCTGGAAGGCCCCGGTCGCGCTAATAGTAGTACTTGGCAAGTTGTTGATTTCTGTTCAATAGCAGATCCGGTCGTTGGTCAGTTTTGCTGCACCTTACTGAGTAAATGTACTACTACTACTACTACTACACTCCGGTAAAATCGGCACACCATCATGTTCCAGGAGTCCTAGCATTCACGCCTGGGCTTTCCTGAGTACTCAATAAGGACTACATTTGACAACCGGTCAATGATGGCATGATATTTATCTATGATGTACCACGGACATCTACACTCAGCAGGCCACGGTATTCCGCTGAGAACATTTTTTTTTGTTTCATTCTCAACTCCTCAAGTTCGAAGACGGCGCTCAGGGAGTGCCCAATCTTGCTCGTCGTCGGTCCACTTATTCTTCATGCACCTCACACACTTCTCCTCTCCGACTCTAGGTCCAGCTTCAGGTCCACTCACGCATAGTGCTCTCGATACTGATGGAGATGCCGTCCTCCCCTTTGTCATAATCACCAATATTTGTCCTGATATCCGCATAACATCACACTTCACATCTGAGAGAGGCCTCTGTTTACGTCAAAGTAATTACAGTTTCAAGCTTTCTTCAGGCTCAAGCGAGCGCTCTCATTGTGGAGAGGCACTTAGGCGACGTTACGCGCTCGGCCGCATACAGACATCGCTTAATGAGCACGTTAAGGAGCACTTTGGACTTGTAGATGAAGTTCCTGAAGCAACAGCAATCTCATGAATATGTAAGTATGACACCACATGGCCACGATCTCGGTTACTGTCCAGGAAGCACACTAAATTCAGAGCCCTGTCAAATATTCGGCGGAGACAGTGTACTTTCAGAATGCCTTACTTGTCTTGATATACACCTGCGTTCATTCGTCTTCGCGGGTCATCATTACAATACGTACTCCATATGCCAGGGTTCCACCCTGGCCTGGGATAGCAGTACTACAATTAGTGAATAAAGTTCGCTATTCTCACCTAGTCTGATAGAAAGAAGCAATCGCAGGGCGAGATTGTATACATAGTAGCAAGAGCCCTGCATTATCTGCCTGCACTGATAGTGAAACAAGTGCTTGCGTTATTCTATACTTTATGCCGTCAAGATCCGCAGATGGTACCTGTGTAATCTACTCAGGTAGTTGCCACATTTCATTTCATATTAGTGGTAGTGAAGCCAGGGACTGTTGTTGTAATGCCGTAGGGATTATGCAGATTTGCCGTGATTTACATCCATGAACTATGTTCTCTGTAGGGTAGCGCAGAATAATTTCTGCGTCCAGGGTGTCGATATTAGCCTGCCTTCGTCTTTGATGTTCTACTGGAAATGGGTAAGGGTCGCGTCGCTGTTGACTCGGGACTTCACATGAAAATATTGATGAGGCGTGTGATACAAATTTCTGCCTTCGCCAGAGACTGACACCTAATAAACGATAGAGCTCGGAGAAGACTTTGATGTACGTAACTGGCAAGCAGGGGGCTCAAAAAATGGTAGAGAGCCCTAGTGTCGCGCCGATTCCAGCCTACGACGTGGACGGGGAGGTCTCGCCCATCCTCGGAACTATCGACAAATGTCTTGCACGCTGGTTAATAGTACGCATGCAAGACAACACTCCACCTGCGGACTCGTATTCGGCAGAGGTTCAGCGTGTCTGTGTGTGTACTGAGTGAACCAACAGTCGCGAGTGTGTTTGCTACCAGGCGAAAAATTGCAGGACGGATTGAGAGTCCTCACCTGCAGAGGCCCGAAGCAGAGCCATTGAAAAAAAAAGGATGTCATGTGTGATGAAAGAATACTGTGTCCATGCTTTTCATGTATCGTGCAGCATGCCTGACATACTAGTAGTCGATTCAACTTGATTGTGCAGCAAGGTAATTCAAACTCCGCTGTGCTCTAGTCACTTGAAAGTTGACAACCTTCCTTGAGGTTTCTACCCACGTCCGCTAAACGATATTATCATGATACTAATGCAATTTAGGTCCAAACATTCCTTAAGACGTACAAGTCAATGTATCACTCCTAGCCAGACCAAATACGTAGATGGAACGATCGTTTTACTTTGTCTAAGGTCAGGCCCGCTTAGGGGATATTCGTAATTGCACTACCTTTCACGCAATCTATTCGACCTCATCAAATGTCTCCTCGCATGAGTGCTTAAAGCAGGGGTCTCCTTCTGTTGCATTCGATCCGTCCGGGTACCACACACCTTTGGTACTAGCTGACTTCTCCGCCTCTTCACGGATCAATTTGCGAGATTAGGAAATGGCGGGACACACAAGCCTGATTACATCATTCCGGATGTCATGGTAGAATCTCCATCATGCGCAACATCCTTCCTTAAGCGCTTTGCGCGTCCTTCTCAGACACTATTCTCACCCAGTTCCAGATCCCCCTCACTACACGAGCTGGCATAGTAGCGTTCTCGTGCTAACGGGAGACATCACCATCTCTATTTTTGTCATGATCTTCACACCTCAAGAGCGGGATCGTGATCACTGGACGTTCCTCCTGAAGCGACGGCGGATGGATGATTGTGGGTCTCATGTGTGGTCTCTGTCGCAGCATGGGAGGCACATCAGGTCCAGAGCCCTGTCAAGTATTCTGCCGACGGAAATATGTACCGCTTCCGCCGATACTCGATCGCTCCTATCCAGACTGGAAGGAAGCATCCCTTCCAGGGAAAGTTTGTACGGCGTACTCATAGCCTGCGACTTGACAAATACTTTAATTTGTGCTAGATTTCAGGATCGTGTTTGGATTTGATGACAATCAAATACAAGGGCAATCACGAGAGGGATGGCAAAGGCGGCTTGAACATGGGTAAGATGGGTCCGAAAAGCAAAGGGGGAATAGAAATAGCGGGTACTTCGGTAAGTGCCAGATAATGGACGTGTTGGAAAGCGGGCAAAGAGTGTGTGGTGTGGCAGTGACATGTAACCCCGTGGGTATGTCTGATACTATAGTTGTACGGGAGTTGACAGCCTGGGCGGGATTTCCGCTCACTGATAAGACATTCTCTCATCCAAGCTCGGTGATCGCCGCTAATTGAACGTTAACTAAACGCACCCAACGACCCGTTCACAGCTCGACCTAGTATAAGTATATCAGCGAGTTTTTCCA
>MU837269.1:28071-60067 GCA_029603245.1 Rhizopogon salebrosus TDB-379
ATGGGTCCGAAAAGCAAAGGGGGAATAGAAATAGCGGGTACTTCGGTAAGTGCCAGATAATGGACGTGTTGGAAAGCGGGCAAAGAGTGTGTGGTGTGGCAGTGACATGTAACCCCGTGGGTATGTCTGATACTATAGTTGTACGGGAGTTGACAGCCTGGGCGGGATTTCCGCTCACTGATAAGACATTCTCTCATCCAAGCTCGGTGATCGCCGCTAATTGAACGTTAACTAAACGCACCCAACGACCCGTTCACAGCTCGACCTAGTATAAGTATATCAGCGAGTTTTTCCATCTTTTCACCCGACTTGCACTAACAAATTCTCATGCCAGAATCAGAAGAACAAATCCTCTCTGTTTATTACTGGAATAATTATGCAGGAGGTTCGTCGTGCCCTCTTAACTGATTCGTGAGCGAACTGGGATCGTACTGAAGATGTATTCCAGTCGCTATCCTTGCCCTGATTTCATATGAGTACCGTTAGTGGCCTTCACGAACCTTGTATTTTCGCCGAGTCTAATATCATCTAGTGATTTTGTTCGAAAAAGAGGTAATAGAAACCTTATCCTTCTCTGTCAGCCGAGCACTCACTATCATGGTTGACGCAGGTCGAGTTTGTCTGGGTCAGGTTCAGTTCTATATCTGCAAAATAATGATTGACACGATCTCCAGAGAAGACAGTGGTCACTGATGTCATGCCTTTACCTTATTGTGAGCTTCCATACCAACTTGAGGACGTTTCACGGGATGTCATGTTATGCCCTGCTAGGTTCGATACTTTGGCCTTTTCCTTGCACTGTACGCCGCCGCAGTTATCCTTCACACGGGTATATATGCATGTTGACGCTGACGCTAGGGTTTGCGGCTGCTGTATGTATCGTTATGCCAAGAACTATCATTACCTGACTAGCACTAGTTGGAGGTCTGGTGTTTATACCTGAAGCAGTAAGTGCATCGATGTCCAGGCGTTCTAAGTTGATGCGTGTTTCAGCCGTACGTCACAAATTTTGTTTTACAACCAAAGGTCTCAACAGTTGTCGAACCTCTTTCTACTATGTAGTTGTGAGCACACCGTTTCCATCCTGAAATGCGACGGCTCTTCATCCAACTGGAATAGGCTATGCTCTTGCTGTTTTGGTTGAATGGGGTTTCTCGGTGTTTTTCTGGTTCGGGGAGGGTAAGTTACCCATCACTGAAGCATCGTGGTACATTACCGATGTCGCATCTGCAGCTATTCTCATCTGGCGCCTGTATGCGTTATTCAACCAATCCAAGCGCCTGCTTTATGTTCTATTGGCCATGTTCCTGCCTATCGTCGCCCTCGAGATAGGCACTGACATCTACTTGTATAGTCGACGGAGTGCATTTACGGGTACATTTTAAATTTGGATAATAGTGGCTGCAAGTTGACTCCATCTCGTTTATACAGTGATGGAGGTAATAACTCCGGACGTCCAATATTGCACGCTTTCATACAACCTTGGTCCTCTGCCTGCAATCTACACTTCAATCCCAATCATATGCTTTGACATTTTTCTGGTGGTTCTCGCGGCTACAATCCTTGTGAAACACCTTCGAGAGCGGAGGACAATCAAGCTGAGGCCAAATACCTATGTGGTAATGATCGTCCGATGTCATATCGTTTATTTTATCTTGTAAGTTATATTTTATCTAGTGGGCTCCGAAAAATACTTATCGACTCCCGCTAGAAATTTGACGAACCAAATATTGCTGGTGGTCGTATGGTTTAACATCCCGGTATGATACCCTTAATACTCTAGGTTTATAAATATTCTAATGTAATGTGTATCTCACAGACCCCGGTAGTGAGCCTCACGGAGCTCTTCACCGATACTGCACCGTTTATTCTCGCACCTCGTCTCATCATCAGTATTTGGGATACGCACGCCCACAGTGAATGCGCACATGTCAGTACGACATTCGCGGACTGTGTATGTTGGACTTCGCCGATATCCGAGGATCATGAGATGGAGTTTCGAATCGAGGTATAACTTTGGCATGCTCTCCCAACTATACAATGTGACCGGCATTGTAAATACCCAAACAAGATGAGAAAGATATCAAAGTGCGATACATGACAGTATATGTTACATCGAAAGAGCTTTAGACCCATGACTGATGTGGCCCTGCAACTCGTAGGAGGCACAGGTCAGAAGTTGTTGACCGTGGCACAAAATTCATACGCATGCCTTTGCGAGTTCCTACCCTTCAGATAAAATAGCGAGGGAACCCGGAGACCATTTAAGTACCATTGTCCAGTCTGTCCCCCAGTTCGGAGCTCAGGCTCGTGAGAGATGCCAGGGCGTTCTTATTTATCCTGAGCAGTATCGCCTGCAGTCAGACATCCGGTATGCTATCAACTTATTTATGCATGCATACGACGACGAAAGACCGCCAGGCTCATTGACGACGAGACCGATAAGTATCTACGCACCAACCGAAAATTACACAGATAAAGCAAGGTACGATCACTACATATGAGAGCATCAAATAGGACCGCCTTCTACGCTGGAGGCGGTGGAGGGGGAGCAGGGTCGCTCGGAGCGGGCGCTGCTGCTTGCCCAGCATATTGTTGGTAATACTGCGCTTGCTGGCTCGCTGCCCACTCCTTAAATTGTGCTGAGTTGACATCGTAGCCATATTGTGCCCTACAGACATGTTAGCACAGTGAGAGATAGTAGTTGGAATTAGGCTACCAGTATGCTGCATATGCATCTTGGGTCTCTGGGGTGTTGCCGGATGGTGGTCCCGGTTGTGCACCCGGATATGGTGGTGCACTACCATCTGGCGGCGGGGGAGGCTGTTCTCCTGGCGGTGGTGGAGGAGGTGCGTTGTCAGGTGCAGGTGGCGGAGCACCGTATCCACCCTAAGAAACGTTCCAGAAGGGTTGTGTGCAGTAAATAGGATGGACGTACCATTGGGTACTGCGCAAATTGCAATTGCGCCGCGTGTAATTCCATTTGCTGTTGCATCATTGCTGTCTGTGCTTTTGCATGCTCAGAGCGCACAACTTCCAGTAGGTCTTCTGTGAGGACTTTGGCACGAGCTACTTGGTTCTCATCTGGTCCACTGCTCAGGCGTCAATCGAATACGAGTCGTCAAGGGTATGAGAACTCACGTAATATGTATATGCATGGGTTCGTCTGACTCCCGCCCAGTTTCTTGTTCTACGAAGCCCGAACCTTGGCCCTTTATCTGCACCCGTGTACTAGTCTCTTGTTGGATATATTTCACAAACATTCCCTTCCCCAACGCCAGTCCATTAAACATCCGGCAAAATAACGATCCAGACATACCTGAGGTCCAACGACCTTGGCACGAACGTTGAAATTGCGGATAGTCTCAAGGCCCACGGGTAATTTCTCTTCCGGCCATTTACGCTGGAAGACGTATAAGCCGACAGTGAATCATCAAGATCATTGCACTACCTTTTCGCGTAATCTATCCTTCTTATCCTCTACTAGTGGTCCGAGATCAACTGATATTAGCTCGTTAACCTTGTCAATTGCCATCTGCAGCATTTCTTTGCTTGAAGCCGAAATATGAAGGTATAGCGGAGGGTCTTTCTCCGTTGCCTTTGATCTGTCTGGATACCAAACACCCTTTGTGCTGACTGACGCGCCCGTGTCCTCGTTAATCTGTTTGCGGGATTAGCTGGACATGCAACACCGCTCGAAACACGCACCTCGGACTGTGTAGAGCCTTTCGTCAGCATGTACCGGTTCCGCACGTCATTGATATCAATATCATGGGTGAAATCCCCATCATGTGGATCCTTTTGTCCTATCTGTATGCTCCCGGCAATGCCTCCACCAGCACTGAACTGAGCAGCAATTTTGGCGGCAATAGCTGCTGCTGCTGCCGCAGCCTCAGATGCGGTCTTCCCTTCATCGGTTTTGGACGCCTTTGCGGGATAATCCGAATCGGGTGGTGTTGTGTCAGGTGCTGCCTGGTCCCACTTGCGTTTTGACGACATTGAAAGACACTACAAGTGGGGAATGAGGAAGGGAAAGAATTGTGACAGAACATTATGTCACGCACACGTGACAATATGTCATTTCGATCTCCGCGGCGTCTCCTTCCCTATGGGGCGCCCTTCTCCTGGTGCTTGCAACGAGGCGGGGACGAAGCCGTAAAGTAAAGCCGCAAATGACCTCCCACAAACGTCAACGTACGCCTTCGGGTTCGCGATTATCGCCATCATCTCCATCACCATCGCTGACACCAGAACCTGAGCCCATGTACAAGTCTAGCCGCATCACGCAGGAGGCATCGGGGGATCGCCGTCTACTTTGCACGCTGCCGCCTACGTGCAACCCGCCCCACAACCACCCAACGCCTATCGCGAACTCAAGAGATCTGGAGTTACATTATGGCAAATACCATGCGCAAGTGTGTGAGCAGAAAGGGTGTGGGTTCGTGTTTCCTGATGCGAGATTGCTGAAGTTGGTGAGTGGATCACGACGAGCCTGGTCTCCTGCGAGTTCGCTGACACTGATCATCAATGATTGAAAGCATCAAACAGAATGTCACGATCCACTTTCTGCCGTGCGGAAAGATAGAGGAGAGAAAATTGTGCGCTTTTACTTGACTGCATCCTCTACATGCTCATACCCAATTATTCGTCTCGCAGTTCGCTTGTCATCTGGTATCATGTCCACGTTTATTCCAGACGCCCAAAACACGTCGACTACATCTTATTCAAGCACACTCATACCCCAAAGAGTACTTTTTTGCCGTCACAAACAAGGGTGTCGGTGGTCTACTGAAACGCTGGGGAGATGGTGCAAGCATGATTCGAGGAACCTGGAAACCAAGGGATAACGACAAAGAGCAAAAGGATTCGGAAGATGACGAGATGGTTGTAGACGAGGACGATGAAGATAGTGATGAAGGTGAAAACGAAGAGTCAAGCAGTGGAGATGAACAGAACGGAGAAGAAACGCCAAAAATACGCCATCATCAAGAACTTGAAGAGATACCCACCGCACGATCCCTTCATTCACCACCACGGCGAGGAAATGGGAAAGCGCAAACCACAGCTGATCGTGACATGGATAAGTTGGCAAGCTCGATAAACTCTCTCTCGTTGGTCCCACCATCCATACGGTTCGGGAGAGGCGGGAAGAATGGGGGGTTTGTTCATCCAGAGATGCACAACCCACAGGTCAGCAAATTCAATCCGCACACTTTTGGTCCAAGGGGTGGTAGAGGAAGAGCCAGAATAGCAACCGTTGTTCATCCCCGTGCTGGATTCCACGTGCAAACTGATGCGCCTAACTCCTCTGCAGACGTTGATACGCTCTCTGGGAGAAGTGCTTCGGCAAGGGGTAGAGGAGGTCCCATCCGTGCCAGTGGTAGAGGAAACCCCCCCATCCCTGCCAGTGGTAGAGGAAACCCTATCTCTGCCAGTGGTAGAGGAAACCCCATCCCTGCCAGTGGCTTTAGAGGACGTGGTCGTGGGTCATAGAAGAATGGAGATTAGACGGGAATTGTTGATAGGGGGTAACCGACGACGGAAAATAAAAATAACGCGCACGTGTATACCAAGCAATGTAGTTCTTTTTGTGGTTGTACAGTGTTCCTGTATCGAGTGGTTTGTTCATTCGTAAGTACTATTCGCAGGACTATAGGTTGTAGTGATGGGACTCCCGATGCGCAATCACTTTCAGTCGCTTCAAGTCAGCAGCTGAGAATTATCACCGTGGAGAAATCCGGGTAGTTAGGGATTCGTCATGCAGACTTGTTGAGACCCTTGGCGAGAATGGCGAAAGAATAAGAGAGCGAGATGAGTTTCGGCTCTCTAATTGTCCCTCCCAGGCAATCAGGTGGTTGCATTTCCCAGACAAAGTACCTTCCATGGCGCTTTTCCGACTGTAAGGCCCAGTTAGGCAAGTGTTGTATTGGAGAAAAGACTCAACCACATGAGTTGAAGAGCATAAAACGTCAAAAACCTAAGATATGCCATCGCCAAATGCTGGGATAAACTCAAGGGCGTGTTTGCATTGACCATGTTTCATGAAGAGCAATTGCAAGGCTATGCAGTTGAAGTCAAGTTTGGGAGACAATGATGTACGGGAATAGCCGGTGTGAACAGAGTTTATGGGGTCCTTGAAGACAATGAAGATGTTGTTGTGGGTCCGAGTTTGTCCAGAATGAACCGACGCTTCGCCATGCTTTATAGTCCATGCAAGACTATTGTCCAATGGTCGCTCCAAGCCTTCGTGGCCTGCTGCCTTTTGTCCAACTAATTCCTCAAAAGCAGGCGCCTGCAACTGGTGTTGGTCCCACACCGTTGAGCTAGTCTCACGTTCGCTGCACATCTCTATCCATCATCCAGCTTCTGCAACTCTTTTCATCTTTAATTCGCTGCAATCATCTCTTAACTGTATCCTATCTGGCATAGACCCTCTGCTTTGTGCTTACTGTATCGCTAATTCTTTCTCATTGAACGTCGTCATCAGACCTCCTTTGTTACCTTTCGCCACCTGTAAGTTCCTTGTCTTTCGTTCTCGACCACGACCAACTGATGCGCCCGACACAGAATACACGGGGACTTCATATACCGTTTGATTTACCATCGCATATCCGTTTCATGTCTACCCAATTTGTGCAGTCTGTGCCACTGGATTTTGCTATTAAAGCAGACTCCGCTCCGAAGTACGCCTTCTTGGCTTATCCCCCGCCCCCCAAAAAGCGTCCTACACAGCCCCTGCCTTCTCCACCATCAAACGCCAAGCCACCTACTTATCAAACTGCACCAACCCACCGCCCCTCAAATACTTTCTCCACGATTGCCTCTTGGGCTGCCCACGTCCAGCCGGGATCCCCTGCCTCTCTTTCTCCGAGATCCCCCCGTTCTCCACGCCGCCGTCCCTCCTTCGGCCGCGGTCGTAAACCATCTATTACTTCTATCCGTGTCAGCTCGGGCTCGTTCCTTAACATCCTAGACACTCCTTCCGTCACACGTCGCAGCATTGGGACTCCCTCAGTCCAGAATTTTAAAGCTGACCTCACCACTGTTGGCTATACGTCAGTTTTCTTGCAACTCCCTAATACGCCTATCACTGCGACGCTTCCCATCGCAGTCAAGCCTCGATCTGCTGAGGCTGGGAAGCAAATTCCAGTGTCACCCGTGCCCGCGTCACCCACTCGCAAACCTCGCGGGCTTAGCCGCTTCCGCTCCTTAACTGTGTTGAAATCCCGCGGCAGATCCAGGTCTGCAGCACCTTCATCCCCAACGAAGATGAAGCCCAAGGCAGCAGCGTCGTCTGCTGCCGTGGTTAAGCGTAAGAAGGCCAAATACGCTGCGTTACGCCCCGCACCTCTTGCCAACGAGCTCGCACTTATGCAGTTCGTCGACGGTGGCAGCATGGAATCCAATATCAAGCGGGTCATGGAGGCCCAGGCTAAGGCCGGCGCAACAGGTGTTGCAGATGTCTACCGCGATGGTGAAGGCGGTATCTGGTGGGATCAGGAAGAGGAATGGGAGTACGCCCATCTGCTTGCCGCTGGCGATGATGGTGCCGCTCACGGCACGGGTGACCTTCAGTGGGTTACTTTTGGTGGCGACAAATCCTCTGGTAACCTTGTCGATGACGACGAGCGTCGCGGCAGTGTTTCTACCCAAGACTCTGACTTGGATCCACGGTATATTGTCCAGCCCACTGATCACCTCGACACGGATGATCTGGCTGTCTTCGGAAGTGATCTCGCAGCCCTCACTACCCGCAAGCCAGCTATGTCGGTCTTGGCCCTCCCCTCCCGCCCTCGTCGCGCTGCGAAGCATCTCCAGAAACCCGATTTCCTTTTGAATATCGCTTTCACTAGGAGCTCCACATCACTCAAGAGTCCCAGATTCACAGCATCGACGTTCTCGAGCGGCGTCGCGAAGCCCAAGGGCAAGGCACGCAGACGCCCTACACCATTAACGCTGAGCCCTCCCGGCCCCGCACTCAAGCGGCCGTCAAACTCTCCCGTAGATGCTGAGCGAATCCGCAGAGACTTCCTCGAGTCCTCATTCGAGCCTGCTGTTCCTGCTACCCCCGCCACTCCAGCCGTGCAGGAGAGCCACACTAGACTGACTACGCGCGCACTCAGCCTCCCCTTTCAACCTACAAACGACAGTTCGCAGAGACTTCCATTCAAGAAGACTCTCGCAAAGAAGTCGTCAAGGCTGAATATGATGGGCCTATTCAAGTCCTCAAAGAAGGAGGCAGAGTGTACAATGCATTAATCTTTTTTCCTCCCGCCTCGTATATTGAATTCACTGGGGTCGAACGCTTGGTTAATACTGGTGTCCTGTCGCTTGTATGCTGCTGTGCTTTTATTGTTGTCTTGTTAGATTTTGTAGCCCTAGTGGTGATACGGCGATATATCTGTAGAAAGAAGTCTTGATGTTGATCTTGCTTTTCGCAGTGCTCTCTTGCATACAATACTACCTTACCTGTACGCGCGTAATACACGTTTTGAAGTCCTACGTTTACTGTGTGCGAGACTCCGAGTCTGAATGAGAAGCTGGGACGAGATCAATAACTTATCATAGACCCCCGTTCCAAATCCGATTAGGATATTCCGTTACACTCGGTACCATAGACTTTATGGCCATAAAGCAACTAGGTAACACAGGGTTGAACGTAGTGTGTTGTGTATATACATTTGCCCTTGTACCGATCATTGCACACCGGAACTGTAGAAGCATATCCAGGGAGCTTGAAAAGAAAACCTTCGAAGACATCAGCCTGACCGAAGAACGCCGGAAAAGTGTGAGTCCATATATGGAAGGTGGTCAAGAAGGTGGTGACATCCCCGCTCCCTCGAAGCTGCGACAATCGTACGTACCTCAAGACACTTAGTGATGGCTGGCGATAAGGAAACACTGCTCAGCATGGGCTTCGACCCCGCACGCGTTGACTGTTCGTATTCTCTTGTCTCACCGGCCCACTTTCCCTGGCTGATGGAAGCGCCGCCGCGCACGCGTTGTACCCAGGGGCACTAAGAGCGACCAACAATCGCGGTTTGCAGCCTGCTATGGACCACATCCTTGAGAACGAAGGGAAGTCTATCCCAGATCCAAGCGCCGCCGCTCCTCCTGCGAGCGCGCGCGAGCTTATAGACGTCGATGCAGACGACGAAGATGAAGCAGCCCTACGAAGCTTGTTGGGGACTCAGACTGGTGCATCGAGCTCCGTGGAAGAGGCCAAGGTGCGCTTATTACGGCTGAGGCTCTGAAGACTCTATTTTCAATAAACTCGCTTATCAGAGCATCAAATGCTCAGAATGTGGCAAGGTTTTCAAGACCACGGCGCTGGCGAATTACCATGCAGAGAAGAGTGGTCACGATCAGTTTGAGGAGTCCACGGAAGAGGTTCGTAGACTGCGACACGTGCTGGTGTGCCGTATTTCTTACTTCAGGCGATCTTCTCAGATAAAGCCACTTACGGAGGAAGAGAAGAGGCAGAAGTTGGCTGAGTTGCGAGAAAAAATCGCTGCAAAGCGGGGAGTAAAGGCTCAACAAGATGCTAAGGAAGCACGGGCGAATGAAGCTATTCGTCGCAAGTCTGGAAAGGTAAGTCCATTCACGCCGTGTGTTTTCCACATTTCAGAGTTTGAATCCGTGACAAGGATGTCGGCAAACTCAAAGAGGAGATGCAGGCCAAGGAACTGGTGAAACAAGCTGAGCAGAAGCGCAGAGGTAATTGCCACGAGCATGCATTTTTCTATATCGCATGCATGTCGGTCCGATCTAACTGCATGTTGCAGAGAAGCTTGAGGATGCAAAAGCTAAGGCCGCAGTAAAGGCACAGATCGAGGCAGATAAGAAAGCTCGCGCCGAGAAGGCTGCAAAGGAGAAAGCTTTACGCGAAGGCCAGCCGATCGTCGATACCGTAGCTAGTTCATCAACCACTCCAGGAGCCTCGGCGTCCAGCGGTACAGCTACGAAGGACTTCAAGGAAACACGTCTCCAAATCCGTATGGCATCTGGGGGAACGCCTTACACGACCACCCTGTCGAGTGACGCAAGTACGTGCTACTACCTCACCCCGAGACTATTTTCTGAACTGAGATGTCTTGCAAAGCCTTACTGGAAGTCGCTGAATTTTTGGCTGGCCAGACGCTCGAGATCGATGTGGAGACAGTCGCCTTTACACAAAATTTCCCCAGGTGAGCCAGCTCTTCGGTTCCCGAGGGTTGCATCAAGGACTCACTCTGAATACACTCACAGGAAAACTTTCTCCCGCGATCATTTTAACAAAACGCTGAGAGAACTCGGCTTGACACCGTCAGCAGTACGTACTTTTCGACAGGTCGCGCATAAAATCATGACATTGTAACTTTTTATAGGTCCTCATTGCGTCTTAGAATATAATGTTTCCGCTTGGACTGCGGGGTTTACTGGTCATGGCGCATATATACAAAGCGGAAATAAATCACAGTTGTACACCACTGCAATGTATTATTCACAATCAAGGCGACCTGAAATGGTATAGAGACAAGAAAAGTATAGTAAAGCATGTCGAATTATCTCCATGAGTGCAGGACAGAAGTCCATGTAGTGGGTGGTAATGTAACCAAAATAAAACCAAGCGAAAAAAATAAATAATCTCAAGCATATTCAAAGAGCGTTATCGATCCGTTCACATAACCAACCGCAACTCTCCCAGATTCTTCATCCATGGCGATCTTGTTCCACAGGTCGTCCTCTCGTACGCAAAACACCATGGAAGCTTTCGAGTTGTCATGCCAATTTACGGGCGACGATTCTCCTGCAACATCCACTAACATTCCTGCAAGTCGCTGCCCGCGGTCGCTAGGCCCCAGCCAGTCTTCAGTGTGGCTGTCAAGCCAGAGAGCAGTACCATATTTTCCGAGCGCGACAGCCGATGGACCGAACAGCCGAACCGGAGAGCCTATCGTCTGCATTGGTGTCGGCTGCGACAGATAAGGAAGGTTGTACTGAGAGGTCTCCCGTCCTGGGATGTACGCAGGGTTTGGGGCGAGCACGAAATGATGCAAAATGTTCACCGGCCAAGGGTATATGCTACCAAAGCGAATGAAGATATTGATCGGGCAGGGACGTTGCGAACGCGCGGCATGCCAACTGACTTGCTCGGAGATATTGATGGTATCTGCGCGCCACTGGAACTGGTGCTGGGCGAGGGGGTATGCGATGGGTGCTCCTGGTGTCGGGAGGATGTTTGGACGAGGGATGGTAGAGTAGAGTTCGACCGTCTGCTGGCGGACGATCACCATGTAATCGTCGCGGAGATGTATTGCGTGGCAGCGATCGTTCTGCCAAACCATAGAATTTAGCAGCTTATGGAATTATATCGGAAACAAGCCAACCTGTGATAATGAGGGATTCACCAACTTGAGTTTTTCTTGATTATTGTTGAGGTCCCATATGCTCACTTCTCCAGCTTCACCTGGACTTCGGGTGACGAGCGTGCGTCCACTGAGCAAGTGGATCTCTCTGATACCGTCGATAGCACTCAATGGGACGAATGCTGACTCGGGGTCCTCTTCCTCGAAGTCAATAGTGAGTATCTCCGTCCTACGAATAATCAGCAAAAGCGTCAAGGAGGCACTAGTTACACCTACTGTGCTGACTGCATAGCCATTATGGCCGGGGAAGAGGGGTCGTCGTTGATGACAATACCGCCATAGGGACCGTCCATGTGAGTAAGCTCTGCGACGCACACAGGATTCGGGATAGCAACGTCCCAGCACTGGACGACAAATTTTTTGGGTCGCGCTGTCATTGTGACAGAAATTAGCCAGCGGTTTCCTCTGCCTGGAAGGAACTGCATGAAAATGATGCGCGAGTCTGGGTCGGTGGGCTTGTAAAAATCGACTTCCCTCTTCGCATCGGGATTAGGGTTAGTCCAGTTGTTGCGAAGAACGAGTGTGTCCCGGGTGAGCTGCTCGAGCTCTGATGCTGACAATGTGTCAAGCGATCTCCTGTTGAGGTGGGGTATAGGGATATTTTGCTCTTGGACATGAGTTCGCAGGAGGACAGCCCAGAGACTGCGCAGAAGGGTAACGGCGTAAAATGCTTTGTTAGTCTGAATGGTTGAAAGAAGAAGAAAGTCAGATGTAAAAACCGCGTCAAGCGAAAGAGATATGCAAACCTGACGCAAGGCTAGGATGGATTGGATAGGAAGATGCTGAACTACATCGAGAAGTATGTCGAGGGGGATAGGAAGGGGTGGCGAGCGATTCCATGAGCCGATAGCTTGTTCATCCATATTAAGCAAGAGTATTTCAACGGTGGGTCAGGTGCGGGAATGCTTTATGCTATTTATGCGTATGATATGCTGGTTGAGACGCAACTCAGACTGCAGCAGGCATTTATATAAGAGCAGCTGGAGATTCTGGTTCCAGTCCGGTTCAAGCGAAACGAAAGTTTATGTACGATGAAATCGGGCCTGGTTGCAACGTGTAAACCTGAATTCCGCCGGCTATTAGAAAGATATGCCGGAGGTAAACGTACAAGTAGTGGAAGACATGAGGGTGATACTTGTACAGTGAACAAGTGTTGGAAGTTGGCGGTGGTGATAGTTATCACCGACGCCTGCAATATTAATGGGGCAAGTATCAGGCGACCTGCAAGCTGTTGTGGGTGAATACTGGTATGAATCAGCTTCGCGAATCATGAGTGCAAAGGAAACCCACGATGTTTTCTCTCTTTTCTTGAGCCATATTCCGTGTGCCTCGCTCTTTTTCTAAGTGCATCCGTGAGAGACAAAAGAGGTAACTATGATGGCATGAACGCTCGCAACGGTGATGAAGGAATGTTGATATGCCGACTAAGTATACACTGTCAAGGCGAAAAAATCGGACATCTGAACAGATCTGAAACATGTGCCGTCGGCAGATGTCATGTTTGGGGTCTGAAGTTAAAGGTCCCTAACTCAGCGTCACTGATGCAATTAAGGCGCCCAGCAGACCTGATGAATTTGAGTTCGATGAACTTGGGGCGGATGGAGGAGGGCTGGCTGACCACGTATTTCGAACTGGCAGGTGACGGCAATTGTTAACATATGTTTTGGTCCCAAATTACATTTCTAAAAATTTCACACGGATGTAGTAGCAAATTGAATGGATGCTACTTATCCCCAACGTCGGTCCAGGCTATGAACTGCAGGCCAAAGCTATACGGAACGGGTTCAGAATGGGGCACTTTGGATTGCTGATTAGATTATAACGTAGATGCATAGCTTGGATTTAATTTTACTCGGATCCATCGAACATACGGCAGCATACGTTATTATTGGGCCAGGTCATGCGCCATGTGGTGCCTAAGCCTGTGTTCGACCGCCTCAACGCCTTTCCTTGCTGACTTGCAGCTCATATAGATATTAATACAACCTATCTGGATCCACCATTGTGTCGTTCACATGGATCTGGTCACAGCAGATGAGTCTCCTCGTCGCCCTTCACTTGCGCGCGATCGTCCTTCTCGGCCTCCCTTGCCGAATGGACCCCGCATGCGCTCACGCCAGAAAAATCCACTTGACACGAATACCCCCCCTGGAAGCTCTATCGAGAGCGGCTCTCCGGTCGGGTCAGTTATGACATCGCCTATTTTCACCTCTCCCTTCCTCCGTCCAGGCTCTCCGGGTTTTCTGGACGAGACCAACTCTTTCTCCCTCGATGCGTCCGTTCCACAACGCGTGCCACCATATGGCACTTCTTCACATGCACGCACAACATCAGACGTCGGTGTTCAAGCTTCGCCGGATCTCAGCTCACCGCCTGCTGCAGGCCCTCCTCCAGCTGAAAAGCCAAAGCTCACACTCAAACCAAAGCCATCAATAGCAACGTTCCTCGCCCCTCCTTCTCTTGTCCCACCGCCCGCAGTATCCTTCGAGTCCGCCCCCATCCCATGGAAAGGTCTGCCATACGAGGCCGCCCAATGGACATTTACCTCATCTGAGCTGCAAGAGATTGTCTCTCGCGCTATCAGGCTGAGCGCAAAAGAGTCTTTTATACGCCTCCTATCTCTCCAGGCTCTTGATACGGACGTGGTAAAAGAAGCCGAGCGGCTGGAAGAGGAACGTTCCGCAGCACAGGTCAAATGGAGATTTGAAACGAATAGGCGGACTATGTTGATGCAGGCACTCAACGCCAGCGCCAGCATTTTGGCAAGCTCGGGAGATGGTGATAAAGATAATGTGTTGGGAAATCTGATATCTCAGGCTGCAGCGTCCATCGCGTCGTGCGACTCTATTTTCGCCTCTGTGCTGCAAATGTCAGACCAGCAATCCCAAATATCGATAGTACAGCACCGACATTGGGCCTCAGCTCTCGGCATTGCACTCCGGAAGTTGAATAAGGCAGTTGAGCGTCAGGGAGAGGAAATGAAGCGTGCTCTCATGCGCATCCAGACCCTCGAAGATGAACTTGAGGAGGCCTGGAGAGAGGCAGAGGGCATGGCTGCTGAGATTGATGAGATGGAGAGCGACGGGGAGGAAGTCGATGATATCGATGACAGCGAAACACTCGGTGGCCTTACCATCAACACCGATCTCGGACAAGTCATGGGTGTCACTTCTAAAGCCGTCCTGTCAAAAGCTACTCTTATCACTCAAGTCCATCACATAGCATCCGACGCCAAGTCCGTCAAGTCCGTCAAGTCCTCCCGCAGCAGACGATCCAACAAGGATGGTCCGAGCCGGGCTTCACGTCTTTCGGCAGCAAAGACACGCTCGCGCACCGTATCCAATGCCAGTCTACGTTTACCCAAGGCATTGCGCACTCCGACATCGTCTCAAACATCACCTGAAGAACCACCGCCTATGCCTGCATTACCAGACAACCTGCAATGTTACTCATTCCTTGATATGGAGAACAGCGGCACGGAATATGCTCGTCCGCCGAGAAAACAGCTCCCTGACCGTGCGCATCCTTACTCTTTCTATTATTGCCCTCTAACTTTTAAACTTTTCAATTCCAGGCGCTCCGGAGCCAACAGTCTCCCTTCCCGACCCTCCACATACAGCAGGCCTTCCTCGCACCACGATTCCTTCCATCTGGATCGACACCGACTCCCCGGGCGTCCGCCTCAACGGCGTCGATCGCTCGCACTCTATGCAGATCTTCCCCACTCTTCGACACGGGCGGAGAAGTGAGCTCGTGATGAGCCTCTCGCAGTCCGATCCTGGTGACTCGCCTGTAGACAATGTCGCGCCTGCTTTTGGCATTCTAGATGCTGTGGGGGCCGATAGACCGCCCATTACGGACAGACCTCCACCTGTTATAGATCGGCCAGCATCAGCCGTGGATAGGCTCGTGTCTGGTGCAATGGATAGACCGCGTTCGTCGAATTTGGACAGGAGGAGCTCTGGCTCGTACAAATTTTTGCCGCTGTTGTCTGAGAGGTCGTCGGGTATACCTGCGGCTGTTTTCTCTGGTGGTAGGTACTACACCCCCTCGGGCTTGCCCAGTTACCGGTCCACAGAAACTATTTCTGAGGGCGGGACACCTCCGCGGGTCGGAACGCCAAGTACAGGGTAGACTGACGAGCATTATCCATGTCGTCGGTCCAGCTAGGTATGTGGTTTTACATCATGTCAAACGGAACCAAGGACTGAAAATTCTGCGAGCAGAATTTTTTGATCTACATTCGCATATATGTTCTCTACATCTACGGATACCTTTTGCCCATTGACACGGAAGGAATTCGTATGGACAGTTAATACCTGTTGTATAACATACTAACCACTAATCTGCTGGTGTTATCCTTGCTGTCGATGATCGCATGAGAACTCATGTATTTTGTTACACGTCCGTCCGCTATATTGTGGAATAGATCATACGTAACACTACGAAACCAATGAATACATAACTAAACTGTAACCTTCCTCGTGATGTCACTTTTGCTCCCCGAGGAGCACCGCACCTTTGTTCCCAATCAGGGTAAACCAGGCGCCTTCCTGTCCAGCTTTAACGGCACCCACAAACGACGGTAAACCAGAAGAGCCCAAGGCACCGGCGTTCATCATAGCTCTAGCGAGGACGGGAACCTGAATTTCCACATTGGGAGAGAAATGTGACATGACTCCTGTCACGTAACTTCAAGTGCCAAAAAAAGTGTCAACTCGATGTTCTGTGGAAAACGAGAAAGCGTACCTGAAGATGGTCTCTGTGAGTCTTGTTTCATCACGCTGACCGCCTTTGAGGAAACCTGGGCGGAAGACGATGGTGTCTGCATACCCGAGGCGCGCCAAGGCTAGTTCAGTGAGACCTTTTGATCTGAAAGAAAAAAGGTCAGAGGGGTACTGGGAAGGGTATTGCTTGCGTACTTCGTATACAGAAAGTGCGACGAGGGATCAGCACCCGCAGACTATATTCGCGTCGATTCACATAAATGCAAAACATGTTTTGGAATGGACCCACAGAAAGATATACGACCCGTTGATCATGTTTCGGGTCGTCCGTCTTCGCGGCCCTGCAGGCGTTCACTACGTATCTATGGTGGTAGATGACGCATGCATAAGAATGGCTTCGTTTGAGATACGGAAACAACGAAACTCACTCTCTGTCAATCTTCTCGAACATCTCCGCGCTCCCTGCCTTCTCGCGAGTCGTCCCAAGAGTGACGAACACGACGTCCCACCGCCCATCCTTCAACCCCGCTGCATCCAAATTCTCAAAGTCGATGGTCTTCTGCTCCAATTTACTCCTATTCGCGGGGAGGTTGGTTTCTGTTGTGACGCGCCGGCCATATTCACCGACTTTGGACCATTCGTTGCTGGAGAGGAGCTCGCGGAGGAGTTCTTTTCCTGTTGCACCTGTTGCGCCGAGAATGAGGGCGGTCTTGCTTGATGTCATGGTGTGCGGTTGAGTGCAGGGGATGAATGCATTTCAGGGTATGACCCAAGTTACATCATGCCGCGGTTCTGGGTGACGCGGCAGCGGCACATACATAGCAAACCTTCCCACCGAGAAGCCGATTATACATTTCACTCGGTCTCAAGGTGGCTGGGGTTACAATCTAATTACTGGTTCCAATTGGCGCCACAACTTCGAGATTTTCCAGTGAACGAGGGCGATTAATATTGTCGATGAAGATGCGCGCCCAAGCTCCAAGTTCTCAGCAAGGATTTTCTCTCCGTTGGATCCTCAGACATCCAGTAGTCAGGTGCTCACCCTGTGCAGCGCGTCCCTTGTGGAATAGAGCCTCCAGCTCACGGCCCTGGGGCAGCCCTAGTATCCGTGTATGCTGGAATAGGGGCAGTTGGGCCCAAGCTATTGAACCGATCCCTGCCTTCAACTGTAAAGGTGGGATGAGTGGACGCCAGGGCTGAATCGATGGTATATGTAGGAGGTTGGAAAGATGAGTTGGTCAGTTGGAGCACAGCTTCCTGAAGGCTACGGAGCATCTCCCGGACTTCCTGGTGGCCACGAATATTATTTGCAGAGAGCTCCTCCATCTGCCGACCGAGCGCCCCCACATGTTTGCGAATATCATCCGCTGATGGCGAGGCAGGCAGCTGAATAATCTGGACTGATTGCTGGACCTCCTGTATGGGATATTAGAGAGTCGTCATGGCCTGTTGGTCGTCGTTGTCCACATCATGAGGGAAATGGTCAGGAGGGAAGGCTGTCGCTGCAGCGAGGACTGGGGTTTCAGGCTCTGCCATGTGGGTGTCGGTCAGAGGCAGCTCAACAACATCTTCATTCGCATCCTCCTCCATATGATGAACAGCGGCTAGAACTGCGAAGATTAGTTCAACAATCAGAGGTGAAAATTGTGACTTACCACCGACAGCACTTGACCGATTGACATTCTCGATCACATCACTACCCTGATCTTTCACATTCGCCTTCTCATTCTTCTTCTTGGCCTCTCATTCTGGTGCTCTTTCTCCTTTACCTGGTCATGGTATGTCGAAAGTCGCCCAAGGGGGTTTTGTTGTTTGTTTGTTGACACGGCAAGTACAGCTTATCGTCGGTTCTTCAGCGCTCACAGGTGGGTGTACACGTACGTTACACCACTCGAACTTTATGTAATGCAACACTGAGTCGCCTCATAGAAGCAGTAACCTAACCAAACCATTTCATTGCCGAAGTTCATACCGCGCTGCTAGAGCAGCCGGCGGACTTGAAGGCGCAGATCAGCCTCTGAAGCCTGCATCAGACTGCATGTCAATGTACCTGTCAAGTAATTTACTTGCACACAACTCACGAAGGAGCTTAGTACGTGAAGGTAAGTTACGGTATGGACTGACACTTGATTTTCTTTCAAAAGGAACAGACCATGAGAGTAATCTGCACGCAGCTTCTGCACAAGTACTGTTGGTCCATGCGGGCGAATCAAATGTCGTAAACCCGGTGATTCTCGATTGAACGCGACCTCGTTGGCGAAACACCGGGGTAGCCACATGCATACGGCACTCCTGACGCTGCGTGCAGATCCATTCAGGAAGTGGTATGAGCCAGGCTGATGGTTTGCATATATGTGCCAATACTTCAACCCGCTCCACCCAGCAGCTTTCTCCTCACAGGTGAGCTTAGATGCCCTTATTGCCGCAATGTCTCGTCTTCCTGCTTCGTGGGACACAGTAAAGGCATCGTCGGCCCCCATGCAGAACACCTCTACTACCTCGAGCCTCATATCTGTGCCTCCAGACCCCTCGACGTCAAGTGACCCAATTTTAGATACCGACTTTGACCCTTCACACCCAGAGCGCCTCTTCAAGACCTTGTGCAAAGTGAAGCCCAAGTTTCTGCCGCTAGAAATGCTTCCATGCGCCAATGTGCACACGACGAAGTTCAAAATCTGCCCAAAATGGGGGACCAAGGCATGCAGTGCGTGCAAACTAGTATCCTACTGCTGTAAAGTATGTCGCTCTTCATCACCTATGCAACATACCTGATCCTTTACTGCTGGATGCTTAGGAGTGCCAAGAAAATCATTGGCCCATTCACAAACATAGTATGATATCTGGCCACCGACCCGTCCTTTATTGCTTAAACTTAGGCTTTAGATTGCAAGAATCCACTCAAGTCCAATGATTGGAAACCGGCTTGGGTGATCGAGAGCCGTTTTCCTACGTCCTTCTTTTCTGACCCAGGGGAGAGTTTCGCAATGCAGGCGGGCGAGTTTGGCGTTGGGCTTTCCTTGTCAGTAGTTACTCTCCATCAGGCAACGCCAACACTAATCTGAGTCTCGTGCATAGATGGGGGAACGTGCCCGCAATCGACTTGATCAACTTGGCAAAAAATGAAAAAGACGCAAGCCAAGATTTCTCTATTGCGCTCGTTGGTTTGTGTTCGGTTTTTGCCATCGTGTCACTGACTAATGCCTTCTATACTACAGCCTCTGGTGATCTTAGACACATCGTGCAGACGATCAATACCCTCCCTCGTGACTATTCGGGTCACCTACAGGTTCTCATTAATGACCGTTGCTTACCTGTTGTCGCTCGCAACATCGCGATACTGCTCGTACTAGGAACAATATCTGATGAGGCCATGGCGGCCGACGTTGCTCTTCACTTCTGGTACTCGGTTTTCATGCCTGCGGAATATTGCATCAATGTTACGGCAATTATTGCCTTGTTCCTGCTTAGAAAGGATTCGCAGCCTTTGGGTCCGCGTTCATCCATGGACTGCTTGATTCCGGGAGAGGTCAAGCAATTGTTCCGTGAGTTTGGGCCATCACCGAGGATCTCAATGGCAGATGCGCAAAACGAGTACGACCGTGTGAGGACTGCATCATCTCGGGGCGATTTACGAGACCGGATGTATGCAAGGCTCAGACCTTCCCATCGTCTCGCATTCCAGGAATTCCGTCGTTTTGGTATCGTTCTTCCTTTTGGGGCTGTGAATGCTCATTTCAACGCCCCGAATGGATCTCTCTTCTCGCCTGAAGGAAAGTGGTTGCAGACAGACTACGCAGATCCTCTCGAAGGATGGGAGTGAGTAGATCTAACCCTGTACTTGAGCCTTATTTTCATCGCGGTATTGTAGCATCAGCCAAATTCTCAAAGCAGGGAAAGCCCACGGTGCTCAACCTGAGGACATCTATGGGTGCTTGTACTTTTTCCTCTCAGATCAACTACGGACGTTTGCCAGACGTCTCCGCGAATTCCACATCTCATTCCGTGTGGTATCGATTGAAGCGAGTCATCTTTCTTGCATTATTCGCGAGGGCGTCCTCTCCAGTTTCGGAATACCCGCATCAGTATGTTTCGACCGTATTGAAGTGTCCAATATACTGGATGTCAATTATCTCGGAACCCAAGTTGTTCTGACGCATTGGGGTCCTCTGCTGAAAGACACTCGGACTGCTGCATTGGTTGGGTATTTTATGAACTGGACAATGGTTCAACCTGATGGTAGTGTACCAAATGCCGGGCGTAGCGTGGCAAAGGAGCTCGTCAGCGATTTCATAAAAAAAGGAAGGGTACGTGTATACCGTGGACTATTGCATATACAGCATTCCTGACGGAAGCCGATATGGTTAGTTTCCAGGCATTGAAGCTGACGGTCGTGTTCCAGATCCACGTATGTTGTTTTCCCAACTAGCAATATAGAATCTTACGGCCATTGCCACCACAGGGGACCTGCAGCTAGGATTTTTCCTGGTAGCGGATGACATGAATGCTGTGTATGACCATTCGAAGGCCTTCTCTCAGTTCTTGAAACAACAACGTCTCGAGGACGTCCTGCGCAAGACGAAGTTGAAGCTCAGGAAGATGCGTACTATTGTGCCACACGTACGGTTTCTACTCTTTTCAGTTCGCTGTGCTGATTCTGGAACGACAGCGATACAAAGTGCCTTTGGACGCAGCACCAAACGCTGTGCCTGACTTTGTAGACAATGAGAACTGGTACACTTATGTGCGTCCCATTTTTGTCGTATCTGTCCGGGTCGCTGGCTTGAGCTGATGTGAACGGGGTTTTGATTGTGTGCTCTAGACGCAGATGCAGTCTTTCACGTGGTTGGAGCGTTTCGTTGAGTTTGGTCGTGTGTAAAGAGTCCTTTGTGGTTGCAATATGGAGTTCGTGTTAGCTCCACTGCGATCTTATTCCCACCTCATTAGACCCATTCCACTGTGTTTTGATTCATATTTGCGAGAACCCGACAGTATTTCTTGTACGCGCTATGGTTACAGGTTTGTGGCTGCTGCTATTCCTACGTCTCCGAGAGGCAAGCCCTGCCTTCATCAGCTATGCAACAAACGAAAGAAAACATGTTTACCATACATTTGCATCCCAATACGTGATCAGAATCTGAGCGCCTGAGATTTCTATAGGTATGATCATACCTGGCGCAGGTAAACATCATGGCAAGAGGATGAACAAAAACCACGCTGGTCTAGAGATCATGATGAACCATCAGGGTTATTTGAAACGACGGGAGGGTGACACACTGGCGCCTCTGCCATCATTCAACAATTTAGCATCAATCCCTGCTGTCAGGGATGTTCTGAGCGACGCTGCTCACATAAGTATATCAAGCAACCTCCTCTTCGTGGAAAGAGATGTTAATATTTCTGCTTCACTCAGAAGAGGGCGGAGTTAATCAACATCACTCTTGAGGTTACTTTACGCCATTGCCTATGCCAGTGTATGTTTCTGTACTTATGATGATTGTGAGTCCCACTGATCCAGAAATCTTCGGTAAATCTGGGAGGAGATGAATGAGTAGGACAGATATGGTAGAGGTACACAGCTTCAGCAGAAATACACTTCGAGAAGACAATGAGATAAGGACACAGTAGTAGAATCAAAAAGACGTTCAACGAAAATTTGCTCACCGCTATATCCGCCAAGTTCCGACAGAGCTGCGCTCGAAGATCCTATCCCCGTCTTTCGACCAAAGCGCGCTCCGAAGGACTGTCCTTCCGATCCTAAAGTTTCGAAACCCCGTTATATCTGATACACCTTACCTTTCCGAGTTATCGCGCGTTGAGTTTGAGGTGTTCCGTTTTTAGCATCAAACTATTACTATACGGTCGCGCTCGGGTGCCCCTGGCGCCTGTTGCATGTGAATGATCAAGGATTCTGGAAAGAGCGAAGCGCCTACACCGTTTGCTTCTCTCTTTGGGGCATTACTTACCTGCGTCTCTAGTCCTCTGTCCGACTGTACGGGGTACATTGGTTCACTGGCTAGGCGGTTCCTGTTGATTGGTTTTTCTAAGAGTTTTTCCTGCCGTCAGGCTTGTCTTCCTCAAGGTCAGGATAGTAATTCGGCAAACTCGCCAGGACGTGACTGATCAAGTATAGTCCCCCGTAGGCAGACCAAATAAGAAGGATGACAGTCGTTCCTTCATTATGATCAAGTGTGTTGCCATTTCCGATTGACCGAGTTACTCCAGGTCATCTCCGGCCCCTCCTTCGATCATTGCCGCGCTGGATTATTCCGCTCCGTGTATAATGTTTCAAATTCATAACCACTATTGATCTAGATCCTCAGCCAATGCGAGCGGAGTGACCACGTGGACATAAAAGCACAGACCAATAAGGCACGGCATCATTGGGATTAGCTACGTTTGGTAGCTCATGCAGTCCGTCAATACGACGCAGTCGCCAGTAACTCCCTCTTATGTAGCAGGCCCGCTCTATCCTAGTCTATCCTACGGATAGCCTCGGGTCGCCACCGACCACTAGCTCCATACGCTTCCTGCAGCCTATTTCCGCCGTTCGATCAGATAGGATAGGATCCTGCAGATGATAATACCATACATGAACACCTGTGCTTGTACTCTCGATCTCCTCTATCTTATCCTACCCACCGGATCTTATCCGCAGTACCAGGCAGTACATATTGTGTTTTATACATGGCTTATAGGGGCTTATCTGCTAGAGAATATCCCATTCAAAGACCGTTATGCAATTCCAGAATCACTTAAAAATTAAAAACAGAATGACAGCTTGTACTGGAGCAGTCAGCTGGAAATACAGTGTACAACAACGACCAATAAACCTGCAGATCAGAACAGAGTGTCAGCCACTTTTTGCCAGAAACCTTCGGGCGGGTAGTATGGGCCCTCCGTCTCCTCCGGGGTAGGAATGCCCTAACATCACATGTCAGGACGAGGGCCTCAAGAGAGTAGCTACCCAAACACTCACGGTAAAAAAGTCCATCTCATCTGGTTGCCAAACTTTGGTCTTTTTCACGACCTTCCAGTACACGTAAAGACCGAGGAACAGTGGTATGTTGATGTCTGCGAAATGTGATCAGTTAAGACTTCACAGAATGGCGACACACGCACAGGATGTGAGGAAGCCGGAGGCTGTGAAATTCCAGAAGATCTTAAAGCCGTTGATGAGGATGAAAATGATACACCAGGTCAGGCCCCAGATTGAGAGCCATGGCTAGGGAAGGGTGCAAAGTTAGTTCAAACTTCACGGAGAGTGCATAGGCGTATTAGAAGGTACCTGCAGGCGGTTATAGTAGTGGAGCTTCGTGCGGTCAATGCCTTGGTACTTCATCCCGCGGTCTGCATACCTCGTGAGACCTGGGTTAAAGGAAACGGAGGGAATATTGGCTCACAGAAGTAGTAGTAAGTCAAGTTGATAGAACCCCAACCGAAGAAGCCGCCCACGGTTGAGAGATTGACGAACCAGCTAATCGAGGCTTTAATACAGATTTTACACTACTAGGAGCACACTTACTTGAACACCGTCTCAGCACCAGACGAGATATTCATGAGGGCAAGTAAGGCAAACAAGCTCTGGATGGGTGAATCATCAGCGTGTGCACCGGCGTGACTAAAGACCACATACAGAGCACGCAACAGCGACAATAGGCAGACCTTTGCTCGTGCAAGTGGCGAAAATCTTAGGTGCCTGACCTCGCAGAGAAAGACCGTACAAGATACGAGAAGAACAGAATAAGAAAGAGTTTGCAGCACTGAATGCACTTGTCATGACGCCGGCATTAATGATGCTTGGTAGGACTGTCGGAGCAAATATAAATAACCACGAATTGCGGATTGTTTCTGAGATTACCTTTGATCCCAGCTCTTGTCATCGCAATAACGTAAGGAGATTCAGCAGCAGTACCCGTGGCTACATCGAACATGTCAGATTCTTCCTTCCTTCAGGATCTGTGAAGGACTCACATTGAAGCAAGCTAGGGTCATTATAAGGGACGATAAGGCCTGTGATGAAGATACCGAGCATCTATGCACAACCTCCGTGAGGACCAGCGAACGATTTTGAAAATGCAAAGAATTACATAGAAAATGAGAATACGGTAAAACACTCGGCGAACGGCTTTTGCGATGTTCCGGCGAGGATTCTCAGTCTCGGAAGCGGCGCTGCGAATGAAATTAGCGACGGGCATGTCCTTTCGCGGACGGGGGTACATACATTGCGACGATTTCCATGCCTTGGAATGAGAATGATGCCTGGACGATAACAGACAACACGCCCAGGAAACGGTCAAGGCCGATATGGGTAGGCTCTAGTCCAGCCCCTGCGAAGACACCAGGGTTTTTCCAATACTGCATTGGATTGTCAGAACAACTGCTTGCTTCGTGTTGACTTGCTACAGACCTGGAAACCCAGTCTGTGGTGGTTTGGTGCACCGCCAAGATCAATGATCAAACCAACAATGATTAGACCCGTGATCATTGTGACTTACGAAAGTAGGGAGTCAGAAGTACCAACTAACGACAGCAACAACACTCACGCTTGATTAGCGAGAAAACGAATTCAGCTAGTAGTTTATCAAGTTGAGTGCAAACTGATTAGCATCAAGATGTGGTGATTTCTAACCTTCGCCGAAATACCTGATGAAAAATCAACGCCTGTGAATATGCGCCAACCATAGGGGTATACAAAGACATACCGTACACCGAAAATGTTCGTTGCGCAAGCGAAAACAATGATAATGGCGGTATAAATCCCAGCATGATTCGGCTACAAAATGAGACTTCATCAACTGTGCAACAAACCGATGAAATCCTTGCCGCACGTTAGAATCCCAATACGTGATCAAAATCTGAGCGCCTGATATTTCGACGGGCACGGTCATACTTGGGGCAGGTAAACGTAATGGAGTGAAGAGGAACGAATATTAACGTACACGTTGGTCTACAGATCATGATGGACCGTCAGGGCATTGAAATGTTATGAATGGATACGTTGTCCGCTCACATAAAAATAGTTCTGACAGACAGCAACAGCTGTCAGAGTTGCGGTGCAGATAACGGAGGAGTTCACTTACCCATCCAACCTGCACACCAAGCAATTAGTGATGAACCTGTGGATGAAGAAAAATGTGCTTACTGCGAAACCAAGTGCAGGGTCGACCCATCGAGCAGCTGAGTAACGGTCAATGCATGTTTCGAGCAGTGGGAGCTATCCTACAAACCAAAATGGGGGAAAGTTCCGGAAATTGGGGCATGCGAAGTCATTTCACCAATCGAACATAGTGACCTGGGCGCAATCAATATTTGGCGATGCGATGATCACAGTGATGGGAACTTACGAGTATGCAACTGAGCCCACGAGGGCGTACGCAATGAGGGCACCAAGGGGGCCCGCACCACTCAGAGCGTTCCCGGAACCTAAGAAAAGCCCTGTACCGAGTGTACCAGCGATCTACAATCTCAGTTAAGTCAACGGGCGACCAGAACTATGCGTCACGACATACAGCAATCCTGATAAACTAATGAGCCTGTCATTGCAGAGCTAAACGAAGTTATACATACATCTGGACATGGCGTTGCTTAAGCCGACGTTGTACCAAGTCGATGGAAGCGACATCGAACTGGTGCTTTCGGTCAGCAACGACATGAACATCACCATCGTGCTGGTTCTTCTCAATGCTGCTGGCATCATACTTGTGCTCCTCGCTACTCATAGTGTATCGGTCGATGGAGGGATCGCCCAGTGGGTATGGATGAAGGAAGACCAGAGGAGGGGATGTATATTATCACGGTTAACGAGCGTTATCAAACCATTAAGTATGTAGGCACACACGGAGGTGGTGCCTGGGATGTATGATAACACCCATATGGCGGTTATCCACTGCAGCGGGGTTTCCATATGAAAATTTCCTTCGGCTGGAGTAGTCTCACCGCCCGGTCTGGCTGGCAGGTGAATGCCCACATGCAACCGGAGCACCGTACTGGTAACCGACGACCGATCAGAGAGTTGTTGTTGTTGTTGTGCTCGACTTGCCGTAAAAGTTACCCCAAACGAATAGGGTCACTGACTGACTGGGATCTCTGAAGCGACTTACTTTGATGTGAAGCAAGTTGGCGAAGATAAATATAAACCACGTCAACTGGTTTAGCCGTAGCACTTTTACTGACATCACGTCAAGTCTAATTAGCCGATTATCCGGGCTGAAGCTGTTCCGGCCGTTTTCTCTGAACAGGGATCTTGGCACTGCCAGCTACGGGGCGCCCGAAACCGATCACCGGTAAGAAAATGCAGCGAGGTTTGCTTTTCTGTTACACACCGCTCCAAGGAAAGGTGGTCGAAGATTCGTATGCAATCTCAATTTTATAGTACTCAGATCAATAGATCGTGAAAAACTTGTGAGACTTGCAATCAGTCTACCTGACTCGCCATATCATAGCGGGTGGATGTGAGAGGTGGGCTGACCGGAAAGGCGGAAACCTGCTCGGATAGTATATCCATGTGGAATGGAGCCATCGCTTCTTTCTATGCGTCATGATATGAAGCAATATGAAGCAATGCAAAGCAATATATGTGGCTCATCAATTTCCTGATGGCATGATGTGGCAAGGGTTCATAAGGTGATAAGCGCCTTGGAATTTGGGACGATAAAGATCATGCAGTATGTCTGGTGACTCTGCCATCCATTATCATTATGAGCCGGAATTACCTCCTCGTCAGTGTCTCTGATACAAAGCTATTACAGATATCCGATTCTCAACCGCAGATCACCATCACGGTGACATACACATACTTCGCAAATCAGTTATTGAACGTGCTGGGATTTCAATTACTAGCGCTTCGAGAAGTCATCAATGCTTGGATCGTATCGACCACTGGTGCGCGTGAGACCCGGTGAGCTTTTTCATTGTTCGTCAGTATCAACCTTCTGGGAGCTGCAAGGATTTATCACATGTCATGAGGCTCCGCGCCTCGTGGATTGTCCATCGATCAGATTCCGCTGTCAGCCCATTTGGCAAAGAGGGTTGTAGCATACAGCTTCCCAACTTCTACAGGAGCAACCCCATCGAACTGTACCTCGTCCAAGTCGAGATCCTGACATATTGCAGGCCCGAAAATTTGTCAAAACCCCCACGCTGTCTCAAGGCGGCTCTGCTTGCTGTAAATTTTCGCGTTAATGACAGCAATGCACTCAATGAGCTATGCTTCTCAGGTCGTGATGTGGAGGCCCGCTCGTAATTGACGCAGAGCCCTTGACTACATATGCACGACTATCGGCACGAACTCAGCCTTTCTATCTCGCGCGTGCCAGTGCTTGTCCAGGAGATGATGGTCGCTAACCCCATCTGCGCGGAAGTCACGAATGCAACCTACGCCAACAGGTCCGGCTACAGCTTGGTGCTGTGGAGCTGACGGAGCGATGACTTTCGGCAATTTGCAACACAGTAAAGACGAAACCGATTGAAATAGTGCTCAACCTGCGTAAAGTCACGCCGTCTCGGATGCTACTATCTGGACTCTAGAACCCGAGAATATTTACAAACAATCTCTTGACTGGCGCAAGTGTAAAACAATTTCAACAACTCATTTACTGCTCCCCGAACCTCCGATCTTCGCATATAAATAGTGTAATAACATATTGTGGAGCACTGTCTATCTAGGTCTGGCTTACCGTAGTATCGGATAAACCATTCAACGAGCTACTTGAAAGGTATTAAGTATAGAAATCATAACACAAATTACACCCCGGTTACACCTCGCAAAGCTCGTATGGGCACCGTATGAGGAGTCCCAATATTCAATCATCTTCATCATCCCCAAGTACATGCGTTGTTCCCGACCTGCCTTCCTCCCTCGGCACTGGTGCATACCACTTATTCGCATCAGTCGGGCTCGAAAGCTCGATACTATCAGCTGAAAAAACTACGCCGAGCGGCTGCAAAGGCAGGAAATTACGTCCAGACGTGGAGTAGAGATGCAGCAGGAAGAGAGTGAGAAGGTACAACAGGAATGCAATGCTGTCAGAGGACTAAGTTGACGAGGATTGACGCGAATTCTTGAAAGGTACCCACCTATACATCGACAATACATATGTGACGTGGTCCATTCCTGTCTCGTGAACAGCTGCGAGCTCTTCATCTGTAGCGGACATGAAAAGTAACCTGAGTATATGCGCATAAATACGTCAGAAACCAGGTTTGATCCATTCATTATTCTGGCAACATACCCAGAAGCAACTAATAACTGAAAGAGGGTTGTGATGAGTAATCTTAAGTAATTGTTGAATAAGAATGGTACTAACAAACGGTGGCAAGTGCCTGAACGCCTGGCTAGCGTTTGCTTTCCTGGTAACATGTATTTCTTCTGGCGGAGGAGGTGCTAGTGTGTGTTCTGAATCATCATCATTCATTGGAGGTGGCACCGCTCGTGGTGAGGGCGGCAGTGTTATGAAACAAATCTCAATGATGCGTGCCAAACCGGCAAGCATAAGCGAGTATCCAAACATAGAGTGCACCTGAGAACGCGACCAACAATCGGCACAACGTCATGAAACATCAAATACGATACGTCATGATTCTCACCTTCGTAGACAACATCAAAGCTTGGGCGTGGTCTGACATAGCCCATCCTGTTAATATTATGCTGAACATTTATCAGACCATCATCCAATACGGGGAGCGAAACAACGAACATCATGCCAGGTAGCACATTTCGCTGCATACTTGGATAAGCTTAACAATTCACTAAAGCTACGTTCATGCGAACCTGATTGTTCCGAGAGAGGAAGATGCCAAGAGCGCCTCCTGCCCACCAAAGTACACCGAGAATCCTACATAGGGGTGGTCGACCGGCTTAGACATACAATTACTAAAAGAAGGGACATACGTATGTTGCATATCTTTCACGCTCCATGCACCGCCGTGGTGCTCAGTAAACGTATTGACCATGCCCTGTCACTAATTTAGCTCAAGTGCATATTGTATACACGCAATGCACATACCCAAAGCATGATCACCCACGAATCCCACCACTCAGGACTGCGGCCACTGCGGCGGACCCAGTCCTCGCCGACCACGAGCAAGAGTGCCATAATGATACCATATGCGATGAAACCACTTCCCTAGAGACTCAAATGAGAACTGCCCGAAAGCCTCATGACACGGGAAGCTACCATGATATAATGCGCGGCGCATTGTCCAGCTCCCACCTCTCCACAGAACCCTCTCAATGTGATGACGCCAAACAAGCCCTGAATCCAGCCAAGTATGGGCCATATGCGCCCTAGGATGCCATGGGCGCGCACAGCGTATGGCCGTAGAGTACGCTCGTGAACATGAAGCTTGAGATAGATCCCAAGAGCTAGTTGGGCGAGGATGGGCATCAGAATCCATGATCCGATATCTGAATGGACAGAGGAGGGAAACTGGCGACCGACATGAGCGTGACCGAGATATATGCCGCCAAAAGTGAGGGTAAACGCAAGACTCTGGATACGACCTCTCGATCAGCACAAAATTACGGAAGATGGATAATGTCTCATACTTGCACGGGAACATGCCATCTACTTCGTGTAAGTCCAAGTACCATACCTATGGGGAATATGACACCCCAAACAATAGCTTGGATGGCGATATGTATCCAGAGAATGGCATCAACTGGAGCATGCAGTTCTTCTTCTGTAAGTTCTCCATGGTGTTTGTGGGCAAGCACAGGCGCTATCCATGGGAAGATCAAGGGAAATATTACGAGGGGCGTCCGCAAAAGCGAGTCGCCTGCCATCATCGAAAGCAGCGTGGAACGTTGAACAGCGGAAAGCTGTCCCGGCTCAACGTTCAACCCCCCTCCGACAATCACGTGACTTCCACGTGATTTCACGGAACACGAGATTTCCAAACCGGTCAATGTTTTGGACATCGTCCGCGACGGCTCCTCCCCTTCAAATTCGCGTGCCAGACTGTACAACGAGGGACCTACCATCACAATGTGAGTTACGCTGCACTTCAGATATGTTTCCATAGCTGCTCATAGCTCGCGCCCTGGATCTGTAGAATGCAAATTGGTGCTGGAGGGTTTCAATTTGTAGGTTCATTTGAAGTGAGTATTTTATTGGTCAGTCAATTTGCGTTTGCCCAACATACCCTCCGGCTAGCCTTTTCTCTTCACTCAAGCGCACCCTCTAGTGCCCTTCACTTGCACAAATGCGCCATTCCAGCACTGAAGCACTTTACAGCCTCGTCCGCTCATCCCAACCCGGTGTGCGCCCGTCTAGCACTCGGCACATTCCGGCGCCCTCCCCTCATCATGGCGCGCCCTAATATGCCCTGCCAGCCCTCCAACACATTTTGGCGCTCTCCTCTTGCCAAGATGCGCCGTCTCCTCCCTCTAATTCCCCTCTTTGCCCAATGGTGCCCTCCGAGTCCCATCCAATGCCCGAGCACTATGACATTGTGTGAAATGACTAGACAGTTAAAGCTAAGACTTACACTGTTTGAGCAAGGTAACCTTCATACTGATAGTGCAAGAATCCCGAGATCGTAGAGGGCGCCCTCACAAATCATGCAAGAAGATGAATCACCTCAGTCGCTACGCGGAACGAGATCCGGAACTCGCGGAGACGTCTGGCAAACATCCGTAGTTGATCTGAGAGGAAAAGTACAGACACCCGTAAATGTCGTCAGGTTGAGCCCCATGTGCTCTCCTTACTTTGAGAATCGAGCTGATGTTACAACACCGGAATAAAAGAAGCTCAAGTACAGAGTTAGATCTACTTACCCCCATCCTGCAAGTGGATTTCCGTAGTCCATCTGCAGCCGCTTTCCATCGGATAAGAAAAGAGATGCACTCGGGAAATTGAAATGAGCACCCGCAACCCCAAAAGGAAGAACGATACCGGATCGGCGGAGCTCTTGGAATGCGATACGGTGAGATGGCTTGAGCCTTGCATACATATAGTCTCGAATTTCCCGCCGAGATGATGTAGTACTCGTTTTGCGAATCTGCCATTGAGACACTTGGTGGCAGCCCGAATTCACGAAACAATTGCATAACACCTTCCGGAATCAAGCAGACCAGGGATGGACCCAGTTTTCATCTGACACTGTTCCAGTATAAGCAGGATCGCGATGTTGCGAGCGACAATAGAAAAACGACGTCACTAATCAAAACTCGCAGGTGACCCGAATCGTCATGGGGGAGGGTATTGATAGTCTGCACGACGTGTCTAAGATCACCAGAGGCTGTGGTATGGGAGTGAATAGTCATGCACGCAATGATAGAGGACGCGAATGCAATAGAGAGATCTTGGCTCACGTTACTTTCATTTTCAGCTAAGTCGATCAAGTCTATTGCGGGCACGTTCCTCCATCTATATACGAAACATAGGTTAGCGTTCGCCTCGCATGACGAACGTCGAAGAGTAGCTGCTGGCGAGTTCCTGTGCCGAACTCGCGCTCATGCGCTGGGAGGCTCTTTCCTGGCTCAGCGAGGAAGGACATAATTCTCGACGATCCAACCTGGCTTCCAATCTTGAGTGGATTCTTGCAGTCTGAAACTACAAGTTTTCATTTGGACTACGACTTGTGATCAGCATGCGCCACTATCACACCAAGCTTGTCTCAGAATCTGACATGGCCACGCCGCTACGCAGGTGTGGACGATAGCATTTGGCGAAAGGAGACGTGTATCCGTCGGCAGTGCGGTGTAGAACTAAGGTGCTGCTACTGATACTCGCGTCGGTGTCACAGATCCGGTCACCTTCCTCGCAGCAATCAGGCTGGGTGGTGCACGGATTGCCCCAGGGACCCTGCTACCACATGCACTGGCATGGATGCTATGAAGGCAGTAATAACGGCGAGGAA
>MU837272.1:50421-92329 GCA_029603245.1 Rhizopogon salebrosus TDB-379
TTTGGCGAGGATGTGTCGGGCTAATACTTTTAAGACGATTTGGCAAGGAAAATGAAGTGTATCGTACAAGATGAACACCACGGGTGCGGGATGATTTAGCCCGAGTGGACGTTAATATTAGGGACCAATTTGGAAAAATCAGCTTTGGAATCCAAAACGCGGACTGCGTCGTGCGAGGGTGAGTCGGAGTCTCATGATAACGTGACTTACACGCGTCTTGTTTACTGCAACGGCATGACTTTATCAAATAGACCTTGTTTACTGCTTGCAGATGCTTGTGTGCTACACCATGTCAAAACCAAAGCGATTGACATCTCAAAAAGCTGCGAAACCCGCTGTTGCGAAGGGCAAGAAGAAGCCCACTGTGAACCCAAGCTAGATGCTGGTGACTCTGACTCGGACAAACTGATGCAAATGGGATTACTAGTGATGCGAAGAAGACGCGGGTCATGATTCAGAAAGTACATCATTATTCTTGTGCTTCTGGTTGACGTGTTTTAGTTGGTCTAAACCCAAAAATCACCACATCACTGATCAACCACTCAGCCTGATCAAGGACTCGCCGCTGCGGAAGGCTTCGACAAGGGTCCTTCTGGCTCCGCTGCTGCAACAGGCAAATGCAAGAACAACATGAAGCACTGCTGACATTCTTGTTTCTCTTTTCATTGGCACATCGGCATTTACACGCCTTGTCTGGAACAGAAGCCATCTTCTTAGTGGTGCTGGCAAATGTTGCCACGTCAGTGCTAATACTGTAGATATGGTGCTTGCTTGATAAAACTTTGGTGGCGTCAAGGGTTCCTCCAGCAGTCCTCACAATGCGCTTACAGTCCACTGGTGGCAGCTTTGAGCCTCTGTTGGCATTACGCCAGCTTCCGGTCGATTCCACTGGAGAAACCATCATTCGACCCTTCCATATCACTAATTTGAACGCCGACGATGCATCTCCAACATCATCTTAGCCCCAACACTGAGCGCTGAGCAGTGGAAGTTTGACGAAGGTCGTCCCGCAAACACGACGGGAAACCTAGTCTTAAACACCAATTCATTTCTTCAAATACACGTGTTCATCGTGGTACTTTTCTGCTGCTGCTAGTATTGGGAATAACCTTCATCTTTCATAGGGCATACACAATTTTCAGCTAATGTGCCACGATACATATTTCCGGGATGGTAACTCAAACACCCTCACTGACATTTTCGGAACGCTTGCTGCCGAAAGCCAGCCCGAACTCGGCTGATGGATGGATGGAGAGAATATGTTCAGAACCTGACATCCTGGTTATATTGGAGTGTATGAATCAAATGTCGACCTGTCTGTGGCCCAGAAGTGGGACAGAAGGAATGTCTTTATGAGCCGATGGCTAAATCATCTACTTCCAGGAAACGTGCTATCTCTCTACTTGACCTACTAATGCCCCTTTTAACCACACAGACATCACAGGGGCAGATCATTTCGCTACTGCGCTCCCTTCCCTGAGACACTAGAGGATTAGATCTATGTATTAGTTACCTATAAGGGAGAGAAGAAATCTGAAGTCTGCGCCGAAAGGCTAGCCTCCAGTCGAGTACATGCAGTCATCGTGACCCCAAGGGCCTGGACCGCAAGAATCGCGGCCTGCAGTACTGTACTACCCAATCGAGATAGATCCTTTCGGAGGATAGGTCATGAGTTCCGCAGTAGGGACACAACCCGTCTGGCCATCATGTGCCAGCCCTTAACGCAAGGGCACGGGCCGTTTTACTCCTATTCAATATGTATAAAAGGTATCGACCTACGTAGAACTAGAAGTACAAGCGGTCGGGGTAGCGGAAAGCCCCCTGACGAGATCTTTCGCAGGATCGAAACCGCTACCCGACCGTTTTACTAGCCTCTCTATGCCCAATCCAACTGCGCCCTACCTTAGGGGGACGACGGACAGCGGATTGGGTGCTGGAGGTGGTCCGCCTAGTACACTATACGTAGACTATATTCTGGACTAGCCTCGTAAACTCGGCAGCCCAGAATCGCAGGAAGCCTCAACCAAAGTGTATGAGGTGCATCCACCTGTACGCGTTTTGATATCATGATGGACTTTTGACTGTGATGGACGTGGTGTTCGTGAGTGCATATGAACTTACACTTTTTAAAGTGTGCTTGATGAAATTGACTGATGTGCCTCAAAACTGGTATGTGTCTATGGATTTCAAGTAGTACCACCTCATGAGAGTATACAAACCAATTGTATCGCGAGGAATGAAATGTAAGCGAAGCATGCCTGCACCGCAGGTTTCGCGACACAAACGGCCTGTAAAAGAGAGGAACAAAGGTAAACAACAGACTCAATGAGGGTATAGGAAACAACCATTGCCGTGATGAATGAACTGAATTGTGAATGAAGCACGCCTGCACCGCAGGATCCTTCATAAATGATTTCACATGACATGCGGAAGAAGGCGGAGTAAAGGAATGAAGGAGTGAAGGAGGCAGTGAAGTCGATACGTAGAAGGCCTGGTTCAACAATTGAAGTTGGACCAGGAAATTGCCGAAATTGCCGAGTATCTAGAGTCAGGAGCATGGGAACCAGGTTGGAGTAAACCTGCACTGGAGCTGCGAATAGGCCTTTCAACACGCATTCCCTTCGTGGGCTTAATGAAGACCCATGCTGGGACAAAGCCAAGTCCAGCACTTTCTCCACTATTCTCCAATCTTGAAGAGAGTCGCGAGGGATTGAATAGTGAGAACGAAGAGCGAGAATTGCGAGAGTTGTCCCGCGCAGCAAGACACCAGCCGTCATCGAACGACTGCAGAACAATGAGGTGCTCTCCCACACGTGAAAGAGCGAGTTCATCAGGAAGCACCGGTTGGAAAATTTGCCGAACTGGCCGGGCTTGGGAAGAAGAGGATGATCTCGAGGAATCCCGAGAATGCAAGCCAGGGGGGAAATGAGGAGATGAAGGAGAACGAGCGGACGAGGCATGACTGTGTCGTGGATGTGCGGGGTTGAGACCAGACAGTGCACGGGAACGGGACGAGGGAGAAGGGGATGCTGGATGAATTTGGTGTAAAGAAGGATCATCATCGTGTCTTGACGGCACTACTATTCGGGGGGTACGGGGGACAACGGCTCTGTTCGGGAAGATGACATGGTTTGTCGACTGAGCACTGCCGGCAGAATGAGTAAATGCATGTTTATGGGGTGAAGTCGGTATCCTTACCTCAGCGAAAAGTTGAAGGGCTCGTCCATTTCTCGAACAACACCTCGCACATTGAGGAAAGCCGCGCCCCGTGCCTCTGCACGTTTTTCCTGTAATTTGCGGCGGAAGAACCTCAGCGCAACCCATGACGCAGCAAGAGCAAGAAAAAATCCAGCAAGAGTGAACCCGACTATATACACGGTTTTGCTGATAGGAATGGGGCTAGCATCGGCAGAGTCGGACCTTGCAAGGAAGTAGGGAGCCATCACGAGTAGAAAGCAAGCTGCTGAGAGAGAAAAAGATTGAAGTTTGTCGTTTACAACAGAGTATAATTGCAAGCCGATGTCGGTAAAGGACTCAGAATGCTTGAAGAAGATCAAATGAGTGTTAGCAGCCTGCTACTGCAGAAGACTTGAAGACGCCAAGCTTTTGGATGAGATGTAGTTTCACTGGTGAATGCTCCCGCCCAGCTAGCATGATGAAACAGGAACGTGAGTGAAACAAGACCATCAGAGGAATGTGAAAAGAAGAACGCACTGAGCCTGCGTGGGCAGAAAATGTGATACACAGACGTAAGAGCGCAGGAGTAGGAGAAAATTTTTACCTGAGACGTTTTGAGACCATCTAACGGTCCAGTTGTGTGCGAAAGATAAGCTCGTTTCTAGGGGGAAGATTTATCAACGTCAAGGTAACGACACTCCGTCTAATACCCATCAAAATGAAACCATGTAATGATGTAGCCAGTTGCAAGCCTTTGCAGCTTTGTGGGCCGTATCTATACGATAATTAAAAAGTGATCCGAATGAACGAATTTTCGTCCTTGTCCCTGAGGGGGGCCAGTGCTCGGTGGTCGGATACAAACTTTGGCCGCCTCCGAAGTTCCATGACGCAACTCGCACCATTGAGCGTTTCCATGACGGCCTAAGACAACAGTCCAAGGCTCTTCAAGTTAGGAATTAGGACGAGCCTCCGACCCGGAAGGGTAGCCCATAGATACTTAGCAGGGAATCCATGCGCAGACTCGGAGATGTGGACTGCCCTATAGCGAGTAATAGAACTTGTAACAAGACAGAAGTCCATCACAAACGGAAATGAACATTTGACTGTTTCCTCCCTATCGCCGAGCGCTGTTGATTTGATGCCGCATCATGGGGAAATAGAAGATTGGCGCAGGGGTTCGACTTCATGCACACAACGGATTGTTTACTCCGTCTCAACATGAACTACAATTGATCGTTGATTCTCTTCCTACAAACGCAACAGCTTGTAAAGAGGGAATGAAGATGGTAAGATGTCGATGGACCGTCATCAAATGGTTGCAGCAGAAAGTTCGGGCGAGTTCGGGAGATATTTGCTAGTATATTCATTGCATTGAACATTCTTGTAAATTTAGTTTCGAGTTATAATTGGAAGAACCGTTGTGCAGAGGTCGCTGGGTTCCGTACACCAGCATCATGTCCAGCTCGTGGAATTCTGTCATGTTTGGACAAGTTAGGAACGAAAGGTTTTGCCAAACAATACCAAACGGGAAACGCAGCAACTACTCCCAAGCAATAGTGACTTGCGATTAAGATAACTTCAAGGATGTCACTCCTTGCGCCCATCATCTGCGACAATGGAACTGGATACTCAAAGATAGGGTAAGCTTGAGCTGATCAGCTCTCATACTCTCACTCAAGGTCGGTTGCAGCTTTGCGGGCAATTCTGATCCATCATAGTGAGTTTCTCATTCCCATGCAAGATCGCTAGTGGCAGACGCGTTTTCATTCACTTTAGCGTTTTCCCTACCGCAATTGCTACCCGCGGGCCTGCTGCTCAATCAACTCGTGGCGGTCCTTCCATCCCTTCGAAACCCGGTAACCTTGCATCGAAACGTGGTGTAGAAGACCTAGACTTCTTCATTGGAGATGAGGCCCTCGCAAATGCGAAGACGCCTGGTTATGGCGTCCATTATCCCATCCGTCATGGAATGATTGATAACTGGGATCATATGGAACGATACTGGGAGCAGACAATATTCAAATATCTGCGAGCTGAGCCAGAAGATCATTACTTTCTCTTGGTATGTCATCATTCCATACATATGCACCCCAGGTCATCTGATTGTATTTGTCTCGTAGACCGAGCCTCCACTCAACCCTCCAGAAAACAGAGAGCAGACTGCCGAAATCTTCTTCGAGTCATTCAACATCAAAGGTCTCTACATCGCCGTGCAAGCTGTGCTTGCCCTTGCCGCTTCCTGGTCATCCAACCGTGCCACAGACAGAACGCTCACTGGTACTGTCATCGACTCCGGAGATGGTGTCACGCACGTCATCCCTTGTGCGGAAGGGTACGTCATTGGAAGTGCCATTAAACACATTCCAATCGCTGGCCGTGACATATCACAATTCGTGCTGAACTTGATGCGTGAGCGTGGTGAAATGGCTACCGTCCCGCCAGAAGATCAGCTACGGGTGGCAGGCAAGGTCAAGGAGAACTACAGTTACACATGTCAGGATATCGTCAAAGAGTTCCGGAAATATGACGCCGAACCCTACAAGTACTTTGAGAGATACGATGGTGAGCATAGCGTCACAGGCAGGGTTAGTACCATTTTTTCAGTACGTTAATAAATACTCACCGTCTTTAATAGAAATACTCTATCGACGTTGGCTATGAACGCTTCCTGGCACCGGAGATCTTCTTCAACCCAGAGATCTACTCTTCGGACTTCCTTACACCCCTTCCAAACATTGTTGACGACGTGATTCAGGCCTCTCCGATCGATGTTCGTCGCGGCCTGTATAAGGTGACTAGTTTCTAGCCTTGCATTCGGCTCCATTCTAACTGCAATTACGAAGAACATCGTCCTTTCTGGAGGCTCCACTATGTTCCAGCACTTTGGTCAACGTCTCAAGAGAGACCTAAAGCAGCTGGTTGACCGTCGACTGGAGGCAAGCGTGGTCTCAAGCGGCAGCACCAAAAAGGTCCGTGCTCAAAGTTTATGCTGTTCCCGTTTTAATGAACCATAACAATAGTCGTCCGGGGTGGATGTGGATGTGATTTCGCACAAGCGGCAACGGTAAGATCGCGGTTCTTCATATTTTCCAGACTAAAATTAATCACCTGTAAAGATATGCCGTATGGTTTGGGGGTTCGTTGCTGGCATCATTGGTGAGCTATTTCGAGCTATGCTCCATTCCAACCTAACTTTTATTTTAGCCCGAATTTTATACATCCTGTCACACAAAGGCGCAATACGATGAAATCGGCCCGAGCATCTGCAGAAGATACCAAATATTCGGGAGCGCTACATAGGCTCCGGATGCAGGTGACCTTGGGGTGTGGAGGGAGTGGGGCTTCAAGTTCGGAAGTTTATTGTTAGATGGAAAACAGCCATTTGTATTTACTGCCGGACAATTGCACGTCGATTTCTTCTTCCGAGCTGAATTGAATGACAAATAAAATTTATTTCAATACAAATAATCATGGTTATGTAGTATGTACAGCTTGAACCAAGATGCAACCAGGCCCCCAGGCCCGCAGCGGGCGGCGATATTGGCCTGGAGATCGCAGTATCGAATCAACATAATTTCCAGCGGATGACGCTGGGTGGACGGTGTGGAGATGCAAAGCACGATGCATACGCACTGGGTGCTACAGGGTTTGATGGCGTTGAGCTGCGACTGGGTGGGGAAGTTGGCGATAAGGGATCCATTCCAGGCGATGCCCCAAATGTCCATGGTGTACGCAAAGGACGAGTAAGCCAATAAGACCATCTCTCATCTACCTCCGGTATGGACGTGAGAGAGACCCTATGTGCAGTTTTTCTTCTCTTAACCGATATATGTACGATAGATTCTTGAAGCGCAGCAGCCACTTCCGAGTCACGGGGATTCTGAGAGACTTCTTTGTGCGGGCCGGGCGCGTCGGAAGGCACCAGAGCGTGAGTGAGCCATGCGAACAAGACTTCTTCTTGCCGCGGATGGCTTAGTCCTATCAGCCGACGACGTCTTCCGGTTATCTTCAGAGAATCCTCCGTTTCCAGTGCACTGTATCGCCGTTTTGACTTGGTGTTCCATCCGAGCGGTGTCGGACAATGTTTGGCCAATGTTGCGAGTGCTGTAGACACCCCCGACGTCACCGAAGACATCGCTGACCGCGAATCCGGGAACACTGGTTCAGCATCCCCGACAACTCCAAGGTCGCACATAGTTTCGCCTACGAGACGGATCAGCGACAGGAAGTTCGGATTTGAATTTAGCTACCAATCGCACCTGGAATTTGAGCGGAACCAACTTTCTCGGCACCTGCCGGAACGGGCTGATCATCGTTAATGGGATCCCTATTTTAAAACAGCCATGAGTGACGTGTAAAAATCATCAAGATAGCGACCATACCTTTCGTCACCTCTCTCGTCATGGGTGTTAGGACCGAGGAGGGTCTCATCGCGTCCATCCTCGCATGTAGTAGAAGCTGTCCAAATCATGTGGAGATAACGACCGGAGAGAAGTCGCGGCGTTTTCTGTAGTACAAAGGGCCAAATACGGAAGAATAAGTCCGGGGAAGAAGTCAGGAAGGCTGAACGCACCGAAGGAGGGGATGGCGGAGCAGGCTGATCAAGACTGCCACTGGTGTTATTTTGAGAGAGAGAAATCTTGGTCGCAGAGAATGTGGTGCATCTCGCCGCGGTTGGCGTGTTACTTTATAATGATTCGTGTGGGTGGTAATTAGTGTGGCATGACCTGCTGAAAGCAAAGCAATCGACAATTGGCGAATGATCCACAAAATCGTGGCAATGGTGGGACATACCTGATTGACTGTTGTCGATAAGTGCGCCAAGCACGAAGCTAACCACAAGGGAACTGTGTGATCTAAATTTACACGTCTCGACAAGCGCTTTGGAAGTTGGTACCTGCAAAGTGACCTTGAGTCCCAAGCTTCTCCCTGAGCGCTTCTGTAAGTACGTCAAAGCAGAAAAAGTATTTCGTCGCAGTGAAAGTGAATGCTATACGGCGTACGCATTCCATTTGCAAGATAACAATAGCAAGGCCAGGTGAAACACCACTCCGACAGCTAAAATGCGCCACAGGCAAATTCTCGGGTGGTTCGAAGAAGGCAAATTTCAGAGCCCTGACACGCGACAAGCGAGTCGGCGGATGCGGAGTGCGTCCCCCCGGAAACAGGATTCGAGGGGTGGTGATCGGGAGAGAGAGACAGCTATACAGCTTCGACCGCCCATTCCTCTATTCGTCGAGAACAACTGCAGCGCCTCCGAGGCTGACAGCACGAGCTAAATGAAACGATGTCATTGCATGCGAAAGCAGTGTTCCCACGAGGACTCGTTCTAGAACGACCTGCAGTGCACGTGTGCACGGCCACTGTTGCCCCAAGTTCGCTGAAGCCCGTTGGCACATATCATTATCATGCGCACGTCCGACGGTAGCCTCGAAGCAGGCTCGTCTGTCTACGTGGGGGGCACGCAGTAGGTCAACCAAATGGGAGACTAACGAAGGGGGTCGTGGATGAAAGAGCAGTCAACTTGTTTGTTTCACGGAAACGAGAACATTGAAAGATAAAAAATACGGAGAATTGCCTTTTGTGGTATGTTGTGGATTTTGCCGGGTATGGGCAGCAGTCGGCCCGGGACAAGTGAAGTGCAATGGGCACACAGCCACGCACTGGTTTCGTAGGCGATATCGACGTTGCGTTGAGCAGTGGCGACGATATAAAGGTATCGACCGCTTTGGCTGATCTACCGTGACTAGCAGCAGCACTCGTGAGTCCCCTTCTCCTGTTATGGTCGTCTTGATTTCTCATGCGCTCCATCAATTCCTCTTATGTAGTTCTTCACATCGGCCCTTGTGGTCTGCTCTCTTCTTCCCTTTAAGTACTACTTCCGGTCTCCTCGGCCAGATCGCACCACATCACCCACTTCAACAAAATCCCTTTTACCATGCAGACCTCCTATACCTCTACCGGTTCTGGCACCTGGGACCATCGTGGCCAATTCACCACCCAACAGCTCCTACAGCTTGAAGAAGAGGATCCCTATCTCCTAGCTTCACAAGAGGCGTCACAAGCGTATCTCCAGGCGCAGCCCAGGGCTTCCGGTACCCAACGCATGTTTAACCGTTATTTACCATCCTCCCAAAACAACTCACTCGCATCAAATCAATATGACTCAGACTCTGCCTACCAACAACAACATTCTTTTCCACCATCATCCATGGCATCAAGCCAAGGTCCATCTTCAAACGCCTTTACATTCACTCCACAAGGGTACAACCCTAACTCTACTCAATCTGGTTATCAGACCTCCTTCACTCCTGGCATGAACGCGTCAACTGCTCCAGTTGCACGCAATCCGACATCCACCAACCCATCAGGTCCAGGTTTTCCTATGCAATTCCCTTACACTCTTCAACCACCCACTCGCCAATCAGATGTCCAGTCGCAGGTTATGAACCAAATGGCCGCGACTATGGCACATCAATCTGCCGTCCCCCTCCCGAAGCGCCAGAGAGAGGACGACGCTGAGGAACACTCGAGTCCCGAGGGACACCAGGAGCCGCAAGACACCGCAAGCAGGCCGAAGCCGTGCGCCTTCTAAGTTAACTCTGCGATTTTTGCATGCTAAGAAATACCACAGAACGGGTGCTTGCGCTCGGTGCAAAAGTTTGAAGGTACGTGGGACTCTTATTTTGTATTTCAAATATTAAGTCACATCCAGGTCCGATGTGAATTCAGGGGCAATAACGATACCTGCAAACGGTGCATAAGTGCTGGTCAGGAATGTGTGATTCCAGGGCGGAAACCACGCCGGACGCCACCGTACGTGCGCATTTGGGTCCGCACTGGGGAAAGGGGTTACTAAATTGATTCAGGAAACGAGAATTCCTTTTGAAGCAGATCCGCGAACAAGCTGCTCAAATACAGGATCTTATGGCTCAGCTTCCGGCCACGAACCGGCGAGCTGTGTCACACTCAGTCAGCAGTCCTTCGACTGTCGAGACGCCATTATCTCCATCGTCATCGGCCGATTTTCACTCTCCTACCCTAGATCATGACGACCAAGGAGACTCAGCTCCGCCCAGGCCGGAAGTGCAAGATTGGATCACGAAAGCCCGTGCGTCAATTGAGGCCTTTGGTGGTTTGATTGCACTTGGCGGGGAAGCGAAACACGGCAATCCTGAGAACTCTGCAGAGAGCGATGAGGAAGAGATCACCTTTGATAGTGACTACGAGACAGAGGATGATGGCGAGGGATACGCCACTGCAGATGAGGGTGGACGCAACCGTCGCTCGCAGTCACCATTTGCGACACTCAAAAAGAACCAGCTCACTAACCAGAAGGGCATACTTCCACCCGCAGCTAGTCCATTTGGTTTGATGGCACACTTGGCCATTCGCAAAAATGGTAGAGGAAAAAGTGCTGAACCAGAACCTCAGGACGCCGTTGGCGTAGCTAGTGCTGATTTCTTCAGTAAGTGCCTGCTTTACTTGATCACATAGCCGTCATCTTTATTTCGCTTAGCTTCCGCTCCAGATCCTCTCCGCTTGAATCCTTCAACAAATAGCCAACTCCCTCACATCCTCACCCGCGACGTTATTACTGTGGGAGATGCTGATAACCTTTTCAAACTGTAGGTCCAAGGTTTCTGACATGTTCAATCCCTCATGAGAAACTACCCAGATACTTTGACAAAATGAACATGTCGGCATCGTTGATGGACCCCGTTCTTCACACTCCACAATACGTGGCTATGAGAAGTCCATTCCTATTCACAGTCGGTAAGCCAAATTGATCTTCAATTCACTTTTTGTACTCACCTTCATTCTTAGTGTGTGCTGTCGCTTCTCGGTTTTACGCTGAACGGAAAGGCCTCTATGCGGAAGTAATGCGCTATGCACAACTCGCAGCGGGCACCGCGCTGATCAGCGGCCCTAAAAATGAGGAGATGTGTCTAGCTTACATACTACTCCAGCTTTACCCAGTCCCTTCACGACGCTGGGAAGAAGATCGGAGCTGGGTTTTCCTTGGTGTCGCAATCCGGTAGGGATATTTCGCCGCTATGCCTTATGTTATCTAATTACGTCGCTCCAGACTAGCCCAGGATCTCAACCTGCACAGACCCAAGACCACAACACCCCTCAATGAACACCATGCTCGCGTCCTTAACAATCGCACGAGAGTCTGGATCAACTGCTTCAACTTGGATCGCTCAACTGGCTCTCAGTACGGCAAAGCACCCATCATACCAAGTACCGACTATATTGCAAACCATCTGGATGACTGGTGGTGCTCCTCCAAGTATAACATCGAACATTTTGACATCCACCTCTGTATATATTCTATGGAACTCAATATCGGCGCAAAATTCCAGGCAAAGATCCGGGGTGATCCAAACAACCCCTCCGGATTCAACATGGTATGTTTTCGTACCAAAAAGCCTTTAGCGCTATAACTGACGGACCCATGTCAAGTCTGCTAATTTAGCTCAGCTCGCCAGTGACACTGACGACGAACTGGCGAGAGTCGGTAATCATTGGTCCAAGCGGTTAGATGAATTCGAGACGTCGAGTCCCTTGTTCATATTCCGCACTGGCCTCTTGAAAATGGCCTTCAGCTACTCGCGCTTGGTTGCCCTTTCTTTTGGCCTCCAGCATGCGAAAGAAGACAACCCGGATGAAAATTCATTTTTGATGAGGGTCAGTAATTGTTTGTAGCCTCTTCTCGTCTTCGTAATCTCATTCCTTTCAGTGTTTCATGAGAGCGTCTGATGTAATAAATGCTTTTGTGAACCGATTGTACACTACCCCGGAAGAGAGTGAGTTGCGCACTCCACGGAGCGTATTATCTCACCTTATCGTGCGATAGGAGTTTTTCTACGCCACGCACCGGAGGCCCAATACGTCTTCGTTAGTTTTGCTGGCGCCTTCCTTGTCAAGGTACGTTTACCTTTTGACACTGCTCGCTTTCCATCACGTAACCCTTTCCTGCACAGCTATTGCAACCGAAATACGCGCAATACTTCACGTATGACCAACGTGTTGAGATCCGGGACCTCGTGCAAAAAACAGTCAATCTTCTAGGGGCACCGGACGTAGCCCTTGACGAAAAGCACGGACCATACCTATACTCTCGTTTCCTGGCTGGCCTGCTGGCTAGTCCTGCAGTGAAGGTTGACCTGAGCCTGACTTCGGCGACTAGTCCCCATAAACGCCTTCGCAAGCCAAAGACCCCGCCTGCGAAGACTAAGGGTGGTTTCCTGACAGATACCCTTGGACCTGGATCCGCTGGCGACCCATCTCCGTCTTGTTCGCCTACTCCTTCATACATATACCCACATGTGGATACCTTTACCACGATCCCGTCGCAAGATCAAATCCCGGCTGGGATCAACATATCGAATATGCTCAACAGCCCGATACCCATGACTTTGGACACCGATCTTTTGGAGTCAGCTCAGATCATGAATGACCCTTTGTGGCTGGATAATACGATCCCTGGTATGCATGACACTGACTCACTGGAGGTTTTTAGTGACCGTTCTCACTGCAGGCTTCCAATGGATGGGTCAAATGCATTCATATAATACCTCCGATTACTCGATGTATGATCCACAGCAGTTCGGTTCGATGACATGAATCATCGGCAAACTTTTCCACGACTCGACAGCTGCCAGGTGTATGCTTTTGTATGGTTTCTGTGCTATATTTGATCTTGTTGTACTTGCTCTTCTGCTTTCCTTGTGTATTCTGATATCCTGGCCGCGACATCGTATCTTATGAACCTTTTGTTAAAAGAGGAGTAAAACTTGAATCAATGCATGAGATGCAATGTATCGTAGAAATAATATGTATGTTCTTTGACTCTTCATTTACGGTCCACTTCTTGCGGTATACTGGAGTGGTCGAAAGTCCTCTTTTCATCTTTGATAGAACGTATATCAATTAGGCAGGGAGTCGGACCGCCTCGACTGATAGCCCAACCCATGAAGATCCTTGTTCGGAATCGATGACCCGGTAGCAGCAGATCTTTGCTGTGAGACATGCTGTGTGTACGTGAATGCTTGATTGCCTTTACCTGCTATTTGAGGTATAGATGCGGAGAGAGGAAACATCCGCAAAGTAGTGTAGTTACATTACAAAAAAGCAGTTCAATTGGGAACACACGATTAAATGAATGATACAATAACGGTGGCTAAGTGTGCTTATATTGTAGACAAACAATGGCTCGTGCCAAGCTACATTCGGCTTCTTCACTTCTTGGATCTGATGGAACTGTGGAATCCTTGATCAGCATGCATAAGTACACTATTGGGTTGCGTACATGGTGCTCTTTCGAAATCATAGTCGGGCATTCTTTGGCATTGCCCTCACCGCTTGTCGAACACCAAGATCAGCGAGGACATCCTCCGCTACAGAGGAAGGTGGGTTAATTTCGTGTATACATCCACGAAGAAAAGGAACATACCACCTCCCAACAGCGCATCAAAAGTCACAGTACGATAATACTGCAAAAGCGGCAATTAGATAATGGTAGTTACCGGCGAATTGCACTTACATGCTCAATAAACCTCCCCATACCTGTCCGTGTGATGCCACGGCCACCAAAGATCTGAACAGCATCTCTTGCGGTATCCTGTGCACACCGTGTACTATAGCTCTTTAAGAACGCAATTTGACTGTAAGACAAAAGTATCCATGTCAACAGTGGTTACACCAAAACAGATTAATGCCTACCCAGCAAGCTTCTGAGCTTGTTGTTTGTACGTCTTAATTAGCATTCATTAGTAGCTGGCAGAATGGTGAAAACGGTCGACTGGAGTCTTACCATGTGACACATCTGGTAGGTGATGTTTTCCAGCCAACTCTGCACACTCTCCGTGCGTGCTATCATGGCAGCGAGTTTGGAGCGAATGACAGCTTGTGAGATCAAGGGCTTCCCGAAAGCTTTCCGTTGAGTCGCCCATCTAAAGCTCTCGGTCAGAAGGGATACTATAAGATCATTGAATCAACATACCTCAAACACTCATCCACAACTAGGCGTTGGCTACGTGCAGAACTGCAGGACATGACCCACCGCTCGTGGTTGAAGTTGCTATGAGATAATGAGTGCGTTGACCCCATTTTATGCACACCATCACTGCATACCTGAGAATGACAAAAATTCCTCCACCTTCCTGACCAAGAGTGTTCCCAACAGGGACCCGCACATTGTCGAAGGTGATATAGCCGGTACCTGCTGCTGTCGAATAGCTTGTCTTGATTTGCCGCGTTTCCACGCCAGGTACGCGCTCGACAAGGATGACCGTAAGACCGTCATCAGTTTTGCAGCCTACAGTGAAGCTGGAAAGGTGTTCTAATTTGCCCTAAAGGATCAGTGAATCATGCTTACTAGTCTGCGAAACTATGTAAAGCCAATTCATGAGTAGTTCCGATTGATCCTGACATTTACTCACGTAGCATTGGTGATCCATTTCTTGGTTCCATTAATAATCCATTCTTTCTCATCCTCGCTTTTGACGGCAGTCGTTTGCATACCCATGACGTCACTTCCAGCCTGGGCTTCGGAGATGGCGAGACAAATGAACTTCTTGCCGGCAAGGACTTCAGGTACAACCCGGGCCTTCAGTTCTTCTGACCCAAAATTGAGCACGGGAGGCAGTCCGATCACTTTTCCTCCCAGTAAACCTGCGGATGTGTACTTAATAGGTGTTGTCAGCTACACGAGTAGTGCTTACCATCTCCATACCCTCGGGCGCCACATCGGGCAATCTCTTGAGTAATAATAAGCTCGTGGAAGTAGTCAAACTATAACCGTTTGAGTTAGAGCGAAAGGAGAATTCAGATCAGGGTTCCATGTACATACCTCCTCAGGCTTAACGAGACCGTTCATCAATGTCAACCCTTTGAGGTGCTTTCCTGGACCCATACGCATTGCGTGTAAATTGACCGCACTAGACCAAAATAAGATCATGAGCGCTAAAAACAAAATAAACATACGCCATCTTGTCAATTACGCTTTGACTTGGTCGCTTGCCATCCTCTTCGCGAGCCTTTCATGAACTGAATGAGGTATAAGTGATGAAAGAATGGCGATGCTTTACCTGTGCGTCATCGTAAATGACCTCGTCACTAAAGCGCCGCATGGCTTTGTGGAATTGCCTGTGGTTCTGCGTGAAGGTCTCAGACCAAACTCCGGAAAAGGTCTGTGGCAACTCACTTCCGTATAGTATGGACTGTGGTACCCTGGGGATAGCCACGTAGGCTCCGCATACGGCACATCGCTGATTTCCCCGGCTATGCGGCCGTAAATTACAGGCTGTTGGCCTGTAATCGTGCCAATCTGGAGGCGTTGGTATTGTGGTCGCTCCAGGACTTCATGACGATGCAACCCGTAAAATGCCTCTGTAGCATCTTGGCCAGCTGAGGAACAGATTCCATTAAAATCACTATCGTACAAAGTATGTGGAAGGCAATCATACCAACTTCATCGTCGATCAAGACGGAGAGTCCGCCGGGGTGTAAGTCTTTGAACCGAGACAGATTGTAGACCTTCGCATCAATGACCACCCACTAGGGAGGGAGTATGGTCATTATTCCGAATAACGAGCCACGGTACTTGAGCACATACCAAGTCATCTGGCTTGTTGTGCTACAAGTCCCCCGAGGATCTCAGCGCTGACGGTCTCAAAACCAACAAGTGGACACACCTGTGCAACCTCCTCTAGAGTGAATTCTTTGAGCTCTTTGGCGGTCATGGCAGAATGTGATAGTAGTACAGAAGAAAGACCTGTCTCGGAAGACTTTCCCTCGGCAGCTGCATATAATCATGAGCTAGATACTCAATTTCACGTGTTTTCCAAATCCGGTAGAGTGAGCCGGCTCGAAAACACATGACCATCGCTGTCAAACCAAACTGATTCCATGGAAATTACTTTTTGCTTCCGCTCTCCCTGGGCAATTGTCTCTCGGCGTCGACCTACCAGACAATCGGCCGCCACTCGGTTGCAGCTGGTACACCTTTGGTCTGTTCTTCCCAGCATACAGTCTGTCTAGTGATGATCGCCTGACACAAAGTTAAACCCAGTCACTGCAAGCTAACTGCAAGCTGCTTATTGTCTTGCGAATAACACCCGTCAGTAACGTTCTGTCACTGGTATCTGCAAAGATGATGGATCTGGATTTTCAGAAACAATGAGTTCATCGAATTTGCGCCCTCTCCTTGACGATGAATCTCAGAGGGAGCTGGAAGACCTCCACAAACGAATTAATGCCTTGGAACTGAGGAAACATGCTTTACACTCTGAAGCTTTCCAACTTCACACCGCTTTACGTACCCTTCAGAGTCGTGCCGCGCATATAAAAAACAAGGCTGTTCCGGTATCGCGTCTTCCATCGGATGTGCTTGCTATCATATTCGAGGAGAGTAGGCGACTGCTTGCACCTTGGAGCAGTGTAACAAACCGCCCACTTTCTCCCGAGGTTCAGCTATCCCACGTCTCAGCCAGATGGCGGGAAGTGGCCCTTTCAACCCCTGCTCTATGGACGACTATCAGGTTCCCGATTTTGCACAAGGAGGCTGCTGTCGTGGCATATCTCCAGAGGTGCAACCAAGCACCCCTCAGTATCCACATAGGGCCAAGGGTGGCTGATTCAAATTCTCTACACTTTATTGCCGCGCAATTCGTTCCCCGCCTGAATCAAATTCGAGAGCTCACGCTCGATACCGACGAGTTCTCAGAACTCTGCACATTACTTCCCCTGTTCGTCGAAGGACTTGCTTCGATCCTAAGACGATTGAAAATTTGTTGCGGTGACCCGCGCGGCACAACTGGTGTTCCTCCCCGCCGCGATATATTTAAAGCAGGAGCTCCGCTCTTGTCTGATATACGCCTCAGCGCCTTTCCAGTCGGGCTGCCCCAGTCTTCTGCAACTACTCTGCACTTTGAACCTCCGCCTGGACCGGGGAATCCTTTGTCCAGGAATATGTTCTTGGATATCATTACCTCGCTATCGGCCACTCTTTCAACCCTGCATCTAAAAGGGTACATCAGCGGATTCCACCTGGAACCTGGTAGTGCACCGGTCGAACTCCCAGCCTTGAAGGAGTTGTTAGTGCACGGTAACTCCCTGAGTCACGGGTTCAACGTTTTCCGCAACATCTCAACCCCTGCCATCACATCATTATCTCTCGTCAATGTCAAACGGCAGGGCTTGTCTTCAATCCACAAGTTTATTGTTAGGACTCCAGAGCAATTCCAGCATCTCCACACATTGCGATACATAAACTGCGACATTGACGATGATCTGGACGTTTACCTCCCCAGCGCTACATCTGCTCTCACTGAACTTGCTGTATCTGTTCAGCATCACGCCCATCTCTTGCGACTTTTGCTGAACAGCGATAAACAAGCTACTCTCCACGGAGTTCCTCCATTGTGGCCCAATCTCCACATTTTGTCGCTTCACGTTCCCAAGTCATTAGATCGAGAGGATACGGACTCAGATGAGGACGATGATCCACCGCCAATGATGGGACTATTATTGGAGGTGGTGCAGCAGAGAAGAGCGGTGGGCAGGCCTCTTGACCTCCTTCGCATAGATGGTCCATATGCTCGTTCATTCTATGACGAATTTTCAGCCGTCCTCTTGAAAGCGCACGAAGATCTTCATTCAGAATTCTGTTCTGTATCTCCCTTGTACTCGGCCGATGTTCAGGATGCGGAAGTGGATTGGGCATTTGCTGCTCAATACATTTCACACCAATATCGTATGTTTGTGTTCAAGAAGCATCAGCAGTTTGCTCCCCATGGTGCTTCAGCTGCCCAATCTCGAGGGATTCCTGCCTTTATATACCCTTCAACACCTATGCAGGCACCATAGATATTCTCTTCATCTACACGGGATTTCATGTACCCTTCAGCTTTGTTCGCTATCTGTATTTTACTGTACTTCAATTGAATCAATACCTAGGGAATTTAGGACATCCGGGCTGCCGCTGGAAATGCACAGCCACACGAACGGATGAGACGATGCAGGTCCGAGATCTGGTCATGATGAGCGTTTATGTGGCCTTCCATCACCGGATTACAACAGCAAGAAATGGGCGCCGCTCCACTACCGATTAACGGCAAGTCGGAGAATAGGTTGATTTCATCTCTGTCCGCTGCTACCCATCAGTCCGAGCCGGGTAGTCCCCCTTCGACATCGGCCTCCACAGAAACGTGTTCTCAACGTGTATTATAGTTGCCCTTTGACCCTGGGAGGTCGGAGCACTATTGGACGTCTTTATTTTCTACGTGAGCATCGGACAACATATAAAATCTTTCGTGACCAGCTGACTTGCCTTATTTCATAGACGCACCGTCGATGGCTTATGAACAGGATACCATCAGCAGCAACACTCAAGATTTTGATGAGATCACGCAACGAATCCACGCACTCCAGTCTTCGCAGGAAGAATTGTCCCGCTCAATTCGGAACCTGCAAGTTCATGCAGCTCGCTTACAAAACCAGAAGGCAGCAGTGTCACGTATCCCGTCCGACGTTCTCTCAATAATATTCAAGGAGTGCTGTCAGTTCAATCCACAATGGTCGGGCGTGCTCTCCCTTCTCCGCCAGTCACCCATAGAGGTGCGGCTATCACATGTATCGAGCCATTGGCGTGATGTGGCCCTTACTACTCCCTCCCTCTGGTCCTCTATTCATTATCCGTTCGAGCATAGAGAGGATTCGCTCACGGAATATCTGAAGAGGTCGGAGGGGTCGCTTCTCGACATATACATCGGGCCTTGGACGAAGCACCCGCTGATGGAGCGCGTGGTGACCAATGTTATCTTACCGCACCTTCCGCGTTTCCGACAATTGGTCCTTGATGCGGTTTCACGGGAGACCTTGGCAGCACTCCTGGACATGTTCCGTGACGTCTTTGCCCCTGCTTTGACGCAGCTGCGAGTCATGTGCAGGGGACAAATTTCGGCCGCGGGTCCCCTTGCGACTGCAAGTCTTTTCACTCGGGGAGCCCCCTCGCTATCGGATGTTAGACTCGACAGCGTTGCAGTCATCCTGCCCCAGACGGAAGCAAAGACGCTCCATTTTTGCTCGCCACCAGGGCTGCCCTTCTTGCTCACCCGTGGGGGTCTCTTCAATGCAGTGTCAGCTTTCCCATCCCTACACACGCTCCATCTAAAGTCGGCTGTAGAGCTGAACAATTCAACTCCTGTTCCAATGATCCACTTGCCCTCACTGAGGGAGTTGGCGGTACATGGCCTCGCATTGGCAACGGGCTTGCGTGTATTTGACGTAATATCCACTCCAAACATCGAGAGCCTCTACCTCGTGGATATGAAGTCTTGCGCAGTATCAGCGATCCACAAATTCATAGCACAGTCTTATCCCGACGCGTTCCAGTTCTTGCGGGTGCTGCGGTACGTCAGGTGCGAATTCAGCGAGGACATGGATGTACATTTCCTTCGCGCAACGCCTGGTATCTCCGAACTGCTCGTACCCGTTGACAAAACAAACTACCTGATCCGCATGCTCGTGAACAGCGATAAGCAAGCGGCCATTCACGGGTGCGCGCCCCTGTGGCCAGAGCTGCGCACAATCACGCTACACACACCAGGGTACAGCCCGCAATTCGTTGGTGCAAATGGGGTCGCTATCAACGAGTCGTCGCCTACCATGAACCTCCTTCAGGAACTTGTCACTGGGCGGAAGGTGCTGGGCAGGCCGTTGAGTAAGCTCCGCTTCAAAGGGCCAAATGCAGGACCCTTTTCAAACGAGTTCCACTGGGGGCTCAATCAAGCAAAGGAGTTCGTCCCTACCGAAGCCGTTTTCTGCCAAATACCTGCGCTGCTGCGAGATGGAGGACAAGAATATGGTTGGGCTACCATCGCTGAGGCATATGGTATGCAGTTGCGGCATTTCCTTCAACAGGTTCAAGTCATACGGCGACAGATTGCACCGGTCGTTCCACCCAATTTCTCGTTTCAGCAGTCACGCAGACGAATGAGCGTACCAGTATGATAGACATTCTATGAGTAGAGTCGACTCTGTTTCTTTACTTCTCGGTCATACGTTTCAGGGTATTTTATGCGCTCTTCAAGACATTATATTTCATGCTTCATAATTTTGACTTAGGGCGTTCTAGATCTCGCACTTTTTGACCCAATGCTCCTTCGATGACAAGTCGCCTCATCTCCTCTTGAGAAAACCCAAGTTCTCTCAGGATGTCTACGGCGTGCTCCCCTGGATCCAATGTCCCGACCTTGTCCTGTTGGGGTGATGGCGGTGTCCTGCTTAGCTCAGGATGAGGCTTAGGGTGAGGAGATCCATGGAGCTGAGCCGCTTCCTTCGGAGACAGAACTGGGAATACGCAAGCGTCGGTGCCTAGTGATGGTAAATCAGTCGGTGCGAGAACTGTCCTGTGATGTGATACTTGCCATGGAAAACCTCTGTCCAGAAGTCTCTTGGATGTGTTCTAAATCCATCTTCAAGATACTTGCGAAGTTTGGGCCACTCTTTCTTTGTGGATTGCGTTGACGGCGACGGCGACCAGCTTCCTTTCATGACCCCGTTGAATTTGTCGATAAATTGAGCAAAGAACTGGGGCTCCAGACACCCTACGCTCATCCACTTTCCGTCTGAACAGGTATAAACATCATAGAATGGCGCGCCTCCGTCAAGGAGGTTAGTGCCTCGCGGTCCTTCCCAATGCTCGGAACCGCTCACGGCACCCAAAAGTGGGAAAGATGAAACATAGCGCGACCCGGAAACCTAGCATCTGACTTTGTAAATTCGTCGATTTATATCTTTTGCACATACCATGTCCACATTCACGACCTGTCCGCGACCACTTCTTCCTCGCTCGATCAGGGCCAATAATATGCCGGTTGCACACAGTAGACCGCCTCCAGCAAAGTCGGCAATTATGTTTATAGGGAAAGTAGGCTTGTCAGTGGTTCCGGGGAGCATCTGCGAATACAGTCAAGACAGACCCTGCCGAACCACGAGCAAGGCTCACGGAAAGAATGCCGCTAAGAGCGATATAATTGATATCATGACCTATGGATGTCAAAGTAGGCACGGATATGGTGCAGCGGACGGTATTTACCAGCCATAGAAGAGTGCATGCCTTGAATCATTGAGTAGATGCGGGAATACACCTAGTAACGCCTACCATTTCTTGGGAACCTTGCTGTTGTATGAGCCGATGCACTTGAGAAGCGGGGATATGCCCTTACCCTGCGAGCCTTGCATATACGAGTCCATCATTCAGACCTTTCCGCTTGTCACACGTATGAAACACCTCTGGACCAAGTCCAAGCTTTTCAAGTACTCCGGGTCTGAATGGATCAATGAGGACGTCTGCTTTAGCGATGAGCTCCTTCGCTACTCGCAGCCCGCTGGCAGTCTTCATGTCTAACGCAATCGACCGCTTTCCTGCGCAAAGCAGATCGTCGGACGTCGAGGAAGGGCGGTCAATGCGGATGACGGATGCGCCATTGTGAGCAAGTACGAGACCTGCGAATGGACCCGGTGCTAGGCCTGCAAACTGTGAACGGTTTAGTATAACACGTATGGTTTCAAGCCAAGGTGAACGCACCTCTATTACATTGATACCATTGAGTGCCATCGAGCAATGAGTTTGAGTAGCCAAATTTCAAATTCGATTCCACGGCTCTAAGTTGAACCAAATCGGTTCTAACGGATCTCCTACTGCCCCACTATGGTCTAGGCTGTACTTGCCAGCTGTACCAGACCGTGGCACCGAGGAGCTGAACCGATACGTTTGCTAAATGAATGCTAAGCTGCCACTCTGGCAACTTGAAGCTCACTCGCCACCCTAATGACCCTTTCATTGCCCATGCTAGGCCTGGTCATCTCTGACCAAACCACGCACATCGTCAGTGCTGCAATTTGTCTTGGAGCAGTCATAGCAATATTCGCTCGGGCCTATCTTTCTAAATCAGAGAGCAGCCTTCCTTTGCCACCTTCTCCTCCCACTTGGAGACTCTGGGGGCACATCCTACCTCCTCGCAAGTAAAGTTCTACATTTGACTCATTATCTGTTCAATGTTAATTGTGCCTCATGATCTATAAGCCCATTTCTTACTGTAGCGGAGTGGATTGATGAGCATGGTCCAGTGGTCACCATTCGCTCAGGAACTGAGAAAATCGTTATTATCGGCCGTCACGACGTCAGTTCTTTTATCCCAAGTTTTCTCATCAAGGCTTAAGTTTTATTGCAGGCCGCGGTGGATATTATGGAGAAGCAGGGCGCATCGGTAGCTGATCGCCCGCGCATGATTGCTGGTGGAGAAATGTTTACCGGAGGACTGTCCATCCTATTTGCACCCGTTGGGGACAGGTTCCGTCGAATGCGCAAGTTCGTAGTCAAGATGCTACACTCTAGCTTATATTTCAACTTGCTCCAGAGCCCTTCATACGCATCTCCATCATAAAGCAGCTGAGGCATATCAGCCACTGCAGATGTCACACGCGAAGAATACAGTCCTCAGCATTCTCAGCGATCCATATTTCCAGGATCATGCAACAATGTAAGCGCCTCCTTAGGTTGGGCTATGACAGCACATTACTTACACGTATTGTGAAGTTATGCTGCAGCGACAATTATGAAAATTACGTATGGGAAGAATACGCCAACGTCTGCAACAGATCCTGAAGTCCTACAGATCCGCCAGATCATCAGGGTACTTCGCACAGTCTTAGCCCCTGGCGCGTACCTGGTGGACACAATCCCATGGCTCAGATACTTTCCTTGGTACGGCCAAGGTTTAAAACAGGAGTTTGAGAAGAGCAGGCAACTCTACACCACTCAGCTGAATCGCGTCAAACAGCAGATGGTATGCATTGCCTCACCACTATCCGCATGGTGTCTGAACCGTTGCGCAGCAGGGTGATGTGGACGTCGGCCCTTCGTTCGCGAGATATATGTTAGAGAACGACCGCCTCCACGGGTTGACAGAGATTGAGATGGCTTTTCTTGCTGGTACCTTTTTTGGAGCAGGATCTGAGACAGTGACGTGTCTTTTATCATCTCAGAAGTCATGTGGCTGAAATCAGATGTCAGACTTCTGGTGCGATATGCACGGTACTAATGGCAGCTGCATGTTTCCCAGAGGAGCAAGCTGAAGTCCAGGCTGAGCTCGATGCGGTTATTGGAAGGCACAGAGGTAACACCATTCGCCTTCACAATTCTATCGATAGAATGACTTCTCTGATAAAGCACCAACCTTCGCTGACCAGCCATCTCTTCCTCGTCTGCAAGCCTTCATCTTTGAGGCTTTGAGGTGGAGACCTTTGATCCCTAATGGTGGGTTATCTTCGTTGTGGCTAGGACACGAGCCTTACAGGATTCACATCGCAGGATTGCCTCACCGGACGACCCAAGACGTAGTTTGGGCAAGTGATCTTTGAACGACTTCAAGCTATTGTGATAACAATAGTATGGCGTTAGGGAAACTATTGCATCCCTGCTGGGACTACGGTAGTCGGCAACCATTGGTAAGTATTGCGCTTCAAGACACTGAAGACCGAATAACACTGGTTACTGCCTCAGGGTCATCTCTAGAGATCCAGAGGTCTACCCCAAGCCTCACTCATTCAAGCCTCAGCGTTGGATTGACGACCAAGGTCGCCTGAGAGACGATCTAAGACTGCCTATCTTCGGCTTTGGCCGACGGTAAGCAACTTCTTTTGGGGTGTTCTCTCCTTGACTGTCGCTTCTTCCAGTATATGCCCCGGTCTGCATGTCGCGAACAAGTATGTAAATTTCCCTTGTAGATCTTCTAGACTTATTTTTTTTTTAAATTCATACAGATCAGTATTCATAAACTCTCTTCTTATTTTTTGGGCCTTCCAGCTCACCCCGGATCCTACGAGGCCGCTGGATGACATGTGTTTCATCAATGGGATGCCAAATGACCGGGCGTGCCGTATTGATTTTAAGACGAGGATTCCGGAAGTGGAGCTCAGGAGCATGATGGAGGGATATCCTGGGGTCGAATGAGAGGCCATGACGCATATATAGAATCGCCCCCTTCAGATCGTGAGTGGCATATAACTTGACAAATGAATCGATTGTTTTGTTTTATTCTGCTTCTGCATTCGGAGAACTCTCAAGGTCATATGTAAGAGTCGACGGGGGAAGATAGTATTAGTCTGCGGTCTGACCAAGTTCCGCAGTACTTGCCAGGCTTAGCAGTTTCCTACTCAATCCCCCATATCGAGTTGATCTTTTTTAACCTCGCGAAACCCCCCAGAAGCCGCTGCGCCACAGACAAGCAGGCCGAACCCATACACTTCGCCTACAATCCCATGGGACATTGACAGGCCACTGTCCCGGAGTCAAAATTTGGTTCTGGTATGCAATAAATACCGAGAAGAGCATTCATCGCGCGTTGACAACCTAAGTGCTAACTATATTGGTACAACTGATTCGCTTCAAAAAATGCTTTCAGGTGTGGTCGAAACCCGATCTCGACTCCGAGATCGGTCACAGCCGTGCATATTGAAATATCTGTGTTCATGACTCTGAGTGCATTTCCGGTTTCAACGACTTGAGACCCCGTCACACTCCTCCCATCGATTATGCTAAGGCTGACCGATCTCTGCATCTCTGACTTCTCCAATCGTCGCTGCAGCTGCTTGTCTTGTAGTAGGATTAATCCTTCGGGCTTATCTTCATAAATCAGAGAGCAATCTCCGCCTTATGATGGGGGACGTCGTATCCGATGAAGCGGCCGATCACTAGTCTCGGAGCCAGACATTCCCACCTTGTCACTTTGCGAAGGTAAACTCAGCGTTGCGGGTCGTTTCTCAAATCCGAATGGTTAGGCGAGAGGGTGCTAATCATGTCGACAACTAGTTCCATATTGATTCGATTTTTTGTCCCCTACCGACCTTGTTCAGTTTTGGAACGAAACCAAACATCTCCACTGATCGTGATGTTGCATTTCCGTGTCGGCGACTAATGTTCAAGCCGAGACACATCATAGAACGCTGGAGGGGTGCGCCCATCATCTGTGCGATCACTCCGTATCATATCACTCATGACCCTGAACTTACTTGATTATTGTACAATCTAACCTTGACACTAGATTCCGAGTCCCAAACAGTGAATTTCATGGATACGTTCTCAGCCTGAGCAGTGACTTCAAGCGCCCTACATGTTTGGCATTGTTGACTAACCTACTATTACATCTCCTATTAGTATTCCGTGCGCGGAGCTGTTTGCAAAAAGGTTGACACTCTTGATAATAATAATTCTCAGCAGCTGTGTTTTTTTTCTTGTCCATTCTCGAAAAGTCGCTAGTTTTACAAAGAGCTGTAATATAAACAAACCATATAGCAAAAAAAACGAGCCGGGCACCGGGCAACTCACAATTCGAACAAATGCCCGATAGGCCGCTGAGCGTTTCTTGTAAAAGGTTGTTAGGGGAAGAGATGATGGCATGCAAGAGATTACATTGCTGACGTGAGTTCCCCGCGGCGGTCAAACTATGCTACTGTAGTGAGCGAGCTGGTGAAATTACAACTACTTTCATATCGATAGACCAGATTTCATTTTATTCTACCTCGACTCGGAGCATGTTGTGATGTTCAGGACTTTCGGTGTTTGATACTGCCAAACCGGTAGGTCAGGGAAATTCTTTGCATCACGCATGTTGTCTCCGCCTTATGATCCACGCTCCGCACCTCAACCCCTGTCCTCGTTATGCGATCATGTTCCGAGAGTCTTGCCTTCCTTTGTTCATTGCTCATCTTACAGCACCTTCCACGGCATAGTTGAGGTTCAGAATGCCATCCATGCATGTTCAACAACACAGCGTTCTTGAAGTACGACGGGTTCATTGCAGCGCTAGAAGGCGGTGGTCCTGAACAACACTGCGTAATTGAGAAGTCAGTCCAAATTCAGCCATCAGGAAAACCACCAGTTGCTTTTTGGAGCTTAACTCACTTTTGTCCCTTAACCTCTTGCAAATAAAACTCGGAATATTGCTTTTCAGACTCATAGCTGTTTGCAAATATGATGACAGACTGAGATGTTTGGTTTCGCTCCAAAACTGAACAAGGTCGGTGGGGGGCAAAAAATCGAATCAACGTGGAACTAGTTGTCAACATGATTAGCACCCTCTCATCTGATTCAGATTTGACAAACGGACCCGCAATGCCGACTCTGCCTTCGCAAAGTGACAAGGTGGAAACGTCTGGCTCCGAGACTAGTGACCGGCCGCTTCATCGAATACGACGTCCTCCACATAAGGCGGAGATGGCCCTCTGATTTATGAAGATAAGGATTAATCCTACCACAAGACAAGCAGCTGATGGGCGTTGTCAGAAATGCAAAGATCAGTCAGCTTCAGCATGATCGATGGGATGAGTGATGCGAAAAGTCGCTGCAAGTGCACTCAGCGTTATGAACACTGATATTTCATTACACACGGGCGCGACCGGCGATCTCGGAGTCGAGATCGGGTTTCGATCACACACCTGAAAGCATTTTTGAAACCGATTAGTGGTACCAATATAGTTAGCACTTAGGTTGTCGACTCCAAACCAATGGAACACACATACATAACCTGCAGATATAATTACCATCACATTCCGCAGGTGAACAGGCGATACGCAAGTGCCTTGCCAGAGCAATGCTGGTGGAGGATGTCTCGATCGAGAGTCTGTACTCAGCAGATAAGCGAGCACGATTTGAAAAAGATATCTCGACTGGACGCCCGCCCTTGTTGTTCAATAGACCGAATTAGAACATCCACCATACAACAACGACTTGTCTGATGTGCTTCAAAAGTTGGGACTACGAAGATTCAGTATATTTATGTGCCTCGCCAAAGCAACGATTGTGTTGTATTTAAGTTGCAAGGAGTATCCGGTAATTGTAAACGCAAATCATTGCGCTCCCGCTACCATTTTGTGCGGCCATTAGAAAACGATTGATGGACGCCATCACGCTGAACTTGCGTGGTTCTGCAACAATGCCCACGTTCCGAGCAGCATCGTTAAGTGCCTGTCGGGTTTGTAGATGCAGAATCTAGTTATATCTAAACAAGCAGTACAATCACCACCGACGAACTCGAATGCAGACGCACACTGTCCCATCAATAGATGGCGTAGCAATGCCTGCCGACAGGCATAAAGACTAAACATAGGATATTGTAATCCATGTGGACAAAGCAACTTCCGGAGAGCATCTACTTCAGAACCAAAAACATAAGTATGCACACCGAGTCCCGACACCTTGAGGCTTGGACGAAATGGCAATGGAAAATATCGCAGTCAGATTCGGTTGATTTTCACACAAGCCAGCGGCAGACGAAGACGAGTGATTTATGTCAACAACAGATCGAACAGCTTGTATTATATCCGTGATTACCACCGCTCGAATGAGAGACCGGGTCAGTCTCATCTGCGGAAGCACGAGGCACATCATATTATACTACACATTAAGCATTTCATTTCGCTGAGTTACGACCACTCACCAACGGTACAAACGGATCGCGAATCAAACGACATCAAATGACACAGTTCTATCCAATTATTACCAGACACTGCAACCTCGACTTCATCACCAGCCAATATTTGATCCTGCACAACCACATCGAAATCACAGTGCACGGTATAGAACACACCTTCGAATTGCGTAGCTAGTACACCTGCATACGTTCACCCACATCAACTTCTCGCCACCAGCGACGAGCCAACGGTAAAGCGATAATTAAAATACCAACTTCTGGATTGACAAGTGCGCGAACAGGTTCAGCGTTAAAGAACGAGGCCAAGGTATAAAAAAACAGGAGAGAAACACTAGGCGGGGAAGGGGTGAAACCGAGGAGTCTATCCCCCAAATCCACTACCATAAATGGTGGCGTGCAAACAGCCGCAAATGAAATTTCGCAATGTACCGACGGCCCACCCCAAAACACACTACCATACTTAAACGATTTGTCTGATGTGCTTCAAAAGCTGGGACTACGAAGATTCAGTATATTTATGTGCCTCGCCCAAAGCAACGATTGTGTTGTATTCAAGTTGCAACCGCACGTCCTAAAATAGGTAACGTGATTTGTCCAGAGTTGGCTCCAATAAGCTAACTAGGTTTGATCCACGCAGCTCGGACTCAACCATGGCATGATGACATCATCCCCTGGCCACTGCGTCAAACAGTGTTTCCTACCGATTATTAACTATATTTCCTCCAGTCCTAACGGCAAATTGCTCTCCTACTACAGTAGAAATGCTCATAATGCATAATGCACAATAAAAAATACACAACGTATTCACCATGGTGCGTGATTTTATATGTCGAAAGTTGGTTTGTTATCGTTTTTTTTGTCATTTTTTCCTTATGCATTATGAGCCTTTCTGCTGTACCACGCTATGGCCTGCGGATCTAGGGTAAGTACACCGGACGTGGCGCCGCAGTTGCAACCAGGTTTTTCGCTTTATAATAAATTTAGGACTCACCCGCTTCCAGGCGCTCTGACAATTTGGCGTAGCATAGGATACAATTTTAGGTCATCTTCAGCGACAATATAAAAGCCATTCTGGATGTGATTCGGATGGCTTCCCTAACAACTCTGTATGCCCCTTTCATCGGTCATGCTAGGCTCTGACGACACCACGCACATCGTCAGTGCTGCAATTTGTCTTGGAGCGGTCGTAGCAATAATCGTTCGCGCCTATCTCTCTAAATCCAAGAGCAGCCTTCCTCTGCCACCTTCTCCTCCCACTTGGAGACTCTGGGGGCACATCCTACCTCCTCACGAGTAAAGTTCCACATTTGACTCATTATCATTTCAATACTAATTTTGACTTACAAGCCCATTTCTCACTGTAGCTGAGTGGATTGATGAGTATGGCCCGGTGGTCACCATGCGCTCAGGAGTTGAGAAAATCGTTTTAATCGGCCGTCACAACGTCAGTTCTTTTATTCCAGGTTGTCTCATCAAGGCTCAGGTTTTATTGCAGGCCGCGGTGGATATTCTGGAGAAGCAGGGCGCATTGGTAGCTGATCGTCCCCGCATGATTGCTGGTGGAGAAATGCTTTCTGGAGGACTGATGATCATATTTGCACACATTGGGGACAGGTTCCGTCGAATGCGCAAGTTCGTAGTCACGATACTACACGCATATTCCTTGACTTACATTTCAATGTGGTGCAGAACACTTCATACACATCTCCAGCCTAAAGCAGCTGAGGTATATCAGCCATTGCAAATGTCACACGCGAAGAACACAGTCCTCAGCCTTCTTAGCAGTCCATACTTCCAGGATCATGCAACAGTGTAAGCGCTTCTTTAGGTTTGGGCTATGACAGTACATTACTTACAAGTATTGTGAAGTTATGCTGCAGCAACAATTTTGAAAATTACATATGGGAAGAATACGCCAACGTCTCCTACAGATCCCGAAATCCAACAGATCCGCCAGATCGTCAGGGTAGTTCGCACAGTCATAATCCCTGGCAGGTACATGGTGGACGCAATCCCATGGCTCAGATACTTGCCTTGGTACGGCCAAGGTTTAAAACAGGGGTTTGAGAAGAGCAAGCAACTTTACACAAATCAGCTGAATCGGGTCAAACAGCAGATGGTATGCATTGCCTCGCCACTATCCGCATAGTGTCTGAACCGTTGCGCAGCAGGGTGATGCGGACGTCGGCCCTTCGTTCACGAGACATATGCTAGAGAACGACCGCCTCCACGGGTTGACAGAGATCGAGATGGCTTTTCTTGCTGGTATCTTTTTTGGGGGAGGATCTGAGACAGTGACGTGTCTTCTTTCATCGTCTCGGAAGTCATGTGGCTGAAATCAGGTATCAGACCTCTGCTGCAATATGCACAGTGTTAATGGCAGCTGCAAGTTTTCCAGAGGAGCAAGCTGAAGTCCAGGCTGAGCTTGATGCAATTATTGGAAGGCACAGAGGTAATACCATTCGCCTTCACAATTCTATTGATGAAATAGCTTCTCCGATAAAGCACCAACCTTCGCTGACCAGTCATCTCTTCCTCGCTTGCGAGCCTTCATCTCTGAGGCTTTGAGGTGGAGACCTTTGCTCGCCAATGGTGGGTTATCTTTGTCGTAGCTTAGGACACGAGGCTTACAAGATTCACGCCGCAGGAGTGCCTCATCGTACGACTGAAGACGTGATTTGGGCAAGTGATCTTTGAATGACTCCAAGTTGTTGCGATAATAATAGTACGGCGTTAGAGAAACTATTGTATTCCTGCTGGGACTACGGTAATAGGCAACCAATGGTAAGTATTGTGCTTGAAGGCACGAAGGATTGAATAACGCTGGCTACTGCATTAGGGCCATCTCCAGAGACCCAGAGTATTACCCCGAGCCTCACTCATTCAAGCCTCAGCGCTGGATTGATGACCAAGGTGGCATGAGAGACGATCTAAGACTGCCTATCTTCGGCTTTGGTCGGCGGTAAGCAGCTTCTTTTAGAATATTCTCTCTTTGACTGTCGCTTCTTCCAGTATATGCCCCGGTCTACATGTCGCGAACAAGTATGCAAATTTCCCCCGCAGACCTCCCAGGCTTATTCTTTTTTGATTCATATAGATCAGTATTCATAAACTCTCTTCTTATTCTTTGGGCGTTCCAGCTCACCCCGGATCCTAAGGGGCCGCTGGATGACATGGGATTCATGAATGGGATGCGGGATGCCCCGGCGTTCGGTATTGATTTTAAGACGAGGATTCCGGAAATGGAGCTCAGGGGCATGATGGAGGATTATCCTGGGGTCGAATGAGAAGCCATGATGCATGGATAGAATTGCCCCTAGGGAGGGAAACAAGAACCACTTCAAATCGGATCGATTCACCAATTTGTTCAACCGTTATGTACTAGTATCAGGATGATGTTTTACTTGTTGCGATCGTGAGCGTCATATAACTTGGCAAATGAATCGATTGTTTCATTTTACTCCATTTTTACTTTCGGAGAACTCTCGAGGCCACATGTAAGAGTCGATGGGGAATGACAGTGTTCGTTTACGGTCTGTCCAGGGGACAATATGGCCCGCAGTACTTGCCAGGCTTATCAGTTTCCTGTTAACGAGTCGATCTTTTTTAACCCCGTCAGAAGCCACTGCGCCACCGACAGCCCATGAGCATCAGTAAACTACCGTTTTCGGCTCCAGACTCCCAGGACAGTGCACCAGGCACCCCAGGCACTACAGAGTGCCACAGATGCCACAGATGTCGCAGGTACGTAGATCAACAGAGGCGCAGATCAACAGAGGCGCAGTTGTACTATGGACTAGTATAGTACAATAAAGAACCCAGCTTGTCAGACAATTTTTGTCGAGTTATGCGGACAACATTATAATAGCATCGAGTACTACAGTAATAATGATACCCCATGTCTGACCCATACACATAGCTCTAACATGGTTCAGTCCAACGGCGGAATGAACAGATAAACTATGAGACGAGTATGAAAAAGTGAATATGGTAGCACACCTATTTGCTGGTGACCATCCACCGCTTTAGAGCGACACAACAGAAAGGTGAGTTCCGAGCAGGAGAATCCATTTTCTAACAGTATCGAGTGTGCCCATCCCACCGGCTCCTGTACAAAAGCACATATGCAGACGAGTCCTCCCCTCTCTATCAATTGTCCCCAAATTCTCTTTCGGGAACACAGACGCCTTGTCATCATCAAACTTGTACCAATCCTCGACCTCCTCGGCTTCTACATCGACCGATTTCGCATGGAAGACGCTCTTCTTCACGTATCCGATATAATGCCCTGTGTCGGCCTCTGCTCCTTTGTGCGTCACAATCGCTGTCCAACAATTCAGCCCACACCCACTGCAGGAGCCCACAAGGAAAGAAGACTTGCCAACAAGATCATACAGCTCCGCCACGCTACACCCATAATCACCCGTCAAATCTGGACTAACTAACCCTCCCTCGTACGATAAACGCTCTCCTCCTCCAGATCCTCAGGCACCTCACCAGCCGGGGCCATCTCCACATCAGCAATGACCTCTGTGTTCGGGGAGGTGCCTTGTTCGGGTCTACACGAAGAAGACAAAGGCGGCTTCCCGCGCGACTTTTGTGTGCTTGCGCACTTTCCGCCGCTCAGCGCGTTCTTTCTCGATGGCTTTTAGGCAGCTGGAGACGGGTGCGAGCTTGCTTTTTAGCTCGTCGGTTACTATGTCAAGTGGGTCGAATTCTGTTGCGAACTTTACTTTGTGCTGTAGGTTGTGTGCAAGCGAGCGAGTGAGTGGGAGTTGCAACTAGGAAAGTGGTTGGGATACGCACCATGATCTTGGCTTCCTTTCCTATATCGCGCCTCCATGCGAATCGTACCATGCGTACGGTCAGATATACCAAAAGCGCCTCGGCATGCTCCGTGATGGTGGCCAAGACGGTGAAGATCGTGCCAAGATATAGAACGTTGCAGTACCGAAAGTGCCTCGGCGTGCTTCGTGATGATAGCCAAGAAGGTGAGCATGAGTGAGAGATCGGGATTCAGAGTTGAACAAGCACAAGGCGAGGCCTGGGCGTCAGGTTGCGAGCGCTGTGATTGCGCACTTCATGATCAGATGGCGGTCATGATGCGTAGAACAACGACTAATCAGTAAATGAGGGCGGCTGGAGGCTGGCATGATGGGATGAGAAGGCTGGCTGGCTGAAGGAGGGTATGTCACAGCCTGGGGGGCAGGCGCATCAGAAGGAGTGCGGCTGGAGGAAAGAAGCTGGAGAGGAGAGCACAGTAAGAATATAGAAAAATGAGAAGTTACAAGATACCTTGAGTTCCAGTGTCACCAGCACTGGTCCCCTTCGACTTCATGGCCAAATCCAATAGTACACAGTGAGAATGAACGAGATAAACAAGATTAACAGCACATAGCGCGTAGTAGTAGTAGTATTACACTACTGCCCGCTATGTGCTGTTAATCTTAGTGTTGCCGCGAGGTGAACTGAAGGGAAGCGAAGTGGAATTGTGCACAGTTCGAAAAACTTCGGCGGTAACGAAGTCAACCGGAGTTAACTTCGTTGAACTTCGTGAGGTGTTAAAAAAAAAAGCAATATGTAATGCTGGTGTTGGGAAAACATTGTTTTTCAGCCAAATATGCGTGGGTGAGACACGTAATCGTCAAGGCTAATAAGCTTTACTTATTGGGAAACCCAGGTGGAGGTGTTTGGGGTGACAGTCACATACCCCACGTGATGTGACCGTATGTTCAATCCTTGGGAATCTGCGTTGGCGTTGACCTTGCTTGCTTGCTTCTTTGTGTTGTCTGCAATCCAGGTCTATTTGCAGTATTACTGACTCGCATTAGTCGTTATTCTCCACAGACCACTCTCTACTCATTTTCTACCTCTCAGGACATGTAAGGGTATCTGTACAACATATTACCCGCAGTAAAAACCTGTACCTGCTCCTTGGACCTTAATGCCCATATGAACTCTGGAGCGGGTATGGGTTGTGTAGAGACCTGAGGAATATATGTTTGCATAATGATATATGTACAGTGTACGTGTGTGAAGCACTCGACTGTGTGTGTATGTCGTGTGTGTGTGCATGTAATAATTGGACGGATGCAGCACCATATTTTCTATATTCTTACTGTGCTCTCCCCTCCAGCTTCTCCAGGCTCTGACATGCCCTCCTTCAGCCAGCCACCCTCCTCATCCAGCATCATGCCAGCCTCCAGCTGCCCTCATTTACTGATTAGTCGTTGTTCTACGCATCATGGCCGCCATCTGATCATGAAATGCGCAATCACAGCGCTCGCAACCTGACGCCCAGGCCTCACCTTTTGCTTGTTTAACTCTGAATCCCTATCTCTCTGTCATGCCCACCCCCCTGGCTACCATCATGAAGCACGCCGAGGCACTTTCGGTACTGCAACGTTCTATATCTTGGCACGATCTTCACTGTCTTGGCCACCATCACGATGCATGCCGAGGCGCTTTTGGTATATCTGACCGTACACATGGTACGATTCGCATGGAGGCGCGATACAGGAAAGGAAGCCAAGATCATGGTGCGTATCCCAACCACTTTCCTAGTTGCAACTCCCACTCACTCGCTCGCTCGCACACAACCTACAGCACAAAGTAAAGTTCGCAACAGAATTCGACCCACTTGACATAGTAGCCGACGAGCTAAAAGGCAAGCTCGCACCCGTCCCCAGCCGCCCAAAAGCCATCGAGAAAGAACATGTTGAGTGACGGAAAGTGCGCAAGCACACAAAAGTCGCGCAGGAAGCTGCCCTTGTCTTCTTCGTCTAGACCCGAACAAGGCACCTCCTCGAACGCAGAGGTCATTCCTGATGTGGAGATGGCCCCGGCTGGTGAGGTGCCTGAGGATCTGGAGGAGGAGAGCGTTTATCGTACGAGGGAGGGTTAGTTAGTCCAGATTTGACGGGTGATTATGGGTGTGGCGTGGCGGAGCCGTATGATCTTGTTGGCAAGTCTTCTTTTCTTCTGGGCTTCTGCAGTGGGTGTAGGCTGGATTGTTGGACAACGATCGTGACGCACAAAGGAGCAGAGGCCGACGCAAGGCATTATATCGGATACGTGAAGAAGAGCGTCTTCCATGCGAAATCGGTCGATGTAGAAGCCGAGGACGACGAGGACTGGTGCAAGTTTGATGATGACAAGGTGTCTGTGTTCCCGAAAGAGAAATTGGGGATGATTGATAGAGGAGGGGAGGACTCGTTTGCATATGTACTTTTGTACAGGAGCCGGTGGGATGGGCACACTCGATACTGTTAGAAAATGGATTCTCCTGCTCGGAACTCACCTTCCTGTTGCGTCGCTCTAAAGCGGTAGATGGTCACCAGCAAATGGGTGTGCTACCATATTCACTTTTTCATACTCCTCATAGTTTATCTGTTCATTCCGCCGTTGGACTGAACCATGTTAGAGCTATGTGTATGGGTCAGACATGGGGTATCATTATTGCTGTAGTACTCGATGCTAGTAGTACAACGAATGCTATTATATCATAACTCGACAAAAATTGTCTGACAGGCTGGGGTTCTTTATTGTACTGTACTAGTATATAGTACAACTGCGCCTCTGTTGATCTGCGCCTCTGTCGATCTACATACCTGCGACATCTGTGGCATCTGTGGCATCTGTGGCATCTGTGGCATCTGTGGCATCTGTGGCACTCTGTAGTACCTGGGGTGCCTGGTGCACTGTCCTCATGGGCTGTCGGTGGCGCAGTGGTTTCTGACGGGGTTAGAAAAGATCGACTCGTTAACAAGAAACTGATAGGCCTGGCAAGTACTGTGGGCCATATTGTCCTCTGGACAGACCGTAAACGAACACTGTCATCCCCCATCGACTCTTACATGTGGCCTCGAGAATTCTCCGAAAGCAAAAATGGAGTAAAATGGGTTGAACAATCGATGATCGCAACAAGTAAAACGTCATCCTGATACTAGTACATAAGGGCTGAACTAATTGGTGAATCGATCCGATTTGAAGTGGTTCATGTTTCCCTCCCCAGGGGCAATTCTATCCATGCGTCAAGGCTTCTCATTCGACCACAGGATGACCCTCCATCATGCTCCTAAGCTCCATTTCCGGAATCCTCGTCTTAAAATCAATACTGTACGCCGGGACATCCCGCATCCCATTAATGAACCCCATATCATCCAGCGGCCCCTTAGGATCCGGGGTGAGCCGGAAGGCCCAAAGAATAAGAAGACAGTTTATGAATATTGATCTATATGAATCGAAAAAGAATAAGCCTGTAAGATCTATAAGGAAAATTTACATACTTGTTCGCGACATTTAGACCGGGACATATACTGGAAGAAGCGACAGTCAAAGAGAGAATATCCTAAAAGAAGCTGCTTACCGCCGACCAAAGCCGAAGATAGGTAGTTTTAGGTCGTCTCTCAGGTCACCTTGGTCATCAATCCAGCGCTGAGGCTTGAATGAGTGAGGCTCGGGGTAATACTCTGGGTCTCTACAGATGGCCCTAATGCAATAGCCAGCGTTATTCAATCCTCCGTGCCTTCAAACACAATACTTACCAATGGTTGCCGATTACCGTAGTCCCAGCAGGAATACAATAGTTTCTCTAACGCCATACTATTATTATCACAACAACTTGGAGTCATTCAAAGGTCACTTGCCCAAATCACGTCTTCAGTCGTACGATGAGGCAATCCTGCGGGTGAATCTTGTAAGGCTCGTGTCCTAAGCCACGACAAAGATAACCCACCACCGGGGACCAAAGGTCTCCACCTCAAAGCCTCAGAGATGAAGGCTTGCAGGCGAGGAAGAGATGACTGGTCAGCGAAGGTTGGTGCTTTATCGGAGAAGCTATTCCGTCAATAGAATTCGAGTTGTGAAGGCGAATAGTATTACCTCTGTGCCTTCCAATAACTGCATCAAGCTCAGCCTGGACTTCAGCTTGCTCCTCTGGGAAACATGCAGCTGCCATTAGCACCGTGCATATTCCAGTGGGAGTCTGATACCTGATTTCAGCCACATGACTTCCGAGACGATGAAAGAAGAAACGTCACTGTCTCAGATCCTGCCCCAAAAAAGGCACCAGCAAGAAAAGCCATCTCGATCTCTGTCAACCCGTGGATGTGGTCGTTCTCTAGCATATATCTCGTGAACGAAGGGCCGACATCCGCATTACCCTGCTGCGCAACGGTTCAGACACTATGCGGATTGTGGTGAGGCAATGCATACCATCTGCTGTTTGACCCGATTCAGATGATTCGTGAAGAGTTGCTTGGTCTTTTCAAACTGCTGTTTTAAACCTTGGCCGTACCAAGGCAAGTATCTGAGCCATGGGATTGCGTCCACCGCGTACGCGCCAGGGATTTCGACTGTGCGAAGTACCCTGATCATCTGGCGGATCTGTATGATTTCTGGATCTGTAGCAGACGTTGGCGCATTCTTCCCATATGTAACTTTCATAATTGTCGCTGCAGCATCACTTCACAATACTTGTAAGTAATGTGCTGTCATAGCCCAACCCTGAGGAAGCGCTTACGCTGTTACATGATCCTGGAAGTATGGACTGCTAAGAAGGCTGAGGACTGTGTTCTTTGCATTTGCCATCTGCAGTGGCTGATATATCTCAGCTGCTTTAGGATGGAGATGCGTATGAACCGCTCTGCACCACGTTGAAATGTAAGTTAGGGGATGTGTGCAGTATCGTAACTACGAACTTGCGCATTCGACGGAGCCTGTCCCCAATGGGTGAAAATAGGATCGACAGTCCTCCGAAAAGTATTTCTCCACCAGCAATCATGCGGGGACGATCAGCTACCGATGCGCCCTGCTTCTCCAAAATATCCTCGGCGGCCTGCAATAAAACCTGAGCCTTGATGAGACAACCCAGCAAAAAAGAACTGACGTTGTGACGGCCGATAAAAACGATTTTCTCAGTTCCTGAGCGAATGGTGACCACCGGGCCATACTCATCAATCCACTCCGCTACAGTAAGAAATGTGCTTATAAGTCAAAATTAGCATTGAAACGATAATGAGTCAAATGTAGAACTTTACTTGCGAGGAGGTAGGATGTGCCCCCAGAGTCTCCAAGTGGGAGGAGAAGGTGGCAGAGGAAGGCCGCTCTCTGATTTAGGAAGATAGGCCCGAAAGATTATTGCTATGACTGCTCCGAGACAAATTGCAGCACTGACGATGTGCGTGGTGTCGTCAGAGCCTAGCATGACCGATGAAAGGGGCATACAAGGTTGTTAGGGAAGCCATGCAAATCACATCCAGAATGGCTTTTATACCGCCGCTGAAGATGACCTGAAATTGTATCCTATGCTACGCCGAGTTGTCAGAGTGCCTGGAAGCGGGTGAGTCCTAAATTTATTTACAAAGCGAAAAGCTTGGTTGCAACTGCGGCACCACGTCCGGTGTACTTACCCTAGATCCGCAGGCCGTAGCGTGGTACTGCAGAAAGGCTCATAATGCATAAGGAAAAAATGACAAAAAAAAACGATGACAAACCAACTTTCGACATATAAAATCACGCACCATGGTGAATACGTCGTGTATTTTTTTATTGTGCATTATGCATTATGAGCATTTCTACTGTAGTAGGAGAGCAGTTTGCCGTTAGGACTGGAGGAAATATATAGTTAATAATCAGTAGGAAACACTGTTTGACGCAGTGGCCAGGGGATAATGTCATCATGGGTTGAGTCCGAGCTGCGTGGATCAAACAAATCACGTCACCTATTTTAGGACGTGCGGTTGCAACTTGAATACAACACAATCGTTGCTTTGGGCGAGGCATATAAATACACTGAATTTTCGTAGTCCCAGCTTTTGAAGCACATCAGACAAATCGTTATTGTATCTCGCAAGGTCAAATTAACGGGTGTAAATTTGGATTCTATGACCATTGATCCCAGGCATTTGCATCCGAGTCGGGGAGCATATTCGAGGTTGATGACGATGCGTGGATGCTAGCCGCCGCCACTGCTACCACTGAGGCCTTGACCGTGTTGCGGGGTGTTTCATCAAGGAGATCTCGAAGATAAGGAGAGCGTAGCTCAATATCCGCACTTGCCCCGGGCCGCAAGATTAAAGGAACCACCCTTAACTCCCTTAAACTCCCTCGGAAATCCTCGCCGTTCATTCAGCCACTCAGCATTCTTCCCAAGCTCTCTATATGCTCGTTTTCGTAGTGCAGAATCAAGCTAGCCCACATTTGGTGGCATAGCCCATGTCACATTACATTGCTTGCTCGCGATGCAACGAAGGATCTGTTTTGCTCCAGTTGGTGGTTGTTCGGGCGGACTAAATGATTTTCCTGACCGTTTTCCAGCCAGTGGCATCTCCGTGAGCTTTCAAGAAGCAAAGAGTGAGTCTTAGCACCACCCTTTCGACTGTCTTGCGGTTCAGGCAAGTCTACATAGCGAGCGTCATCGTGATTGGCAAGTATTTTGCTGTCCATCTTGGCAGGCTTTTTGGGCCTTGTTATTTTCGTCCTGCGGGCGCCAGAATCATCTATAGACATGTCCAGCTGGGGCAACTATGTTCACAGTGAGTTGTTTTTACTCCTATCTCATGTTTGGCACCCACCAAGACATCTGCAGCTGAGTATGCATGCACTGCAGCTGCAATGAGGTCATCAAGCCATTTATGAAGTAACATGACTTCGCCCAAATGTGTGTGCCTGTCAATATTTGACTGCAGCACGTCGACAACTCCCTCGAGACCTACACCTTGCTCTTTGAAAATAGCAGGTCCATTATTAGTGACAGTCAAAGTTGTCGATTCAGGTGACGATTCAGTCGGGCGATTCAGTCGGCGATTTTGAGGCATGATTCAGAATCGAGTGAATCGACTCAGGACTCGATTCACTCGATTCTGAATCGTCGATTCTTGGTCTCACATAATTTAGAATTTATTTTACTCCGCTATCTACACACTACTGTCAAATATAATAAAATTAATATATCGACCTCGACTCGCCCGTACTGCAAGTCTGACTCTTCGTTCCGTGCGCGTCGTGAGATAGTATGGCCAATCCAACGAAAGGAGGGAAGGTCAAACAAGAACTTCGGGTGCCCAAGAAGCCCAAGAGGTCGGGGAAGTCTAGGACGAAGATCTCCGATACCGAGGAAGTTGAGACTGGTGATAACGAAGCAAAGGCGTCTAAGGGCCCAAACACCGGCATTAAGTGAGTCGTGATAGTCTGGTGATTCACGGCTCAGACCGCACCCATGTCCGCAATGTCATCGTCTTCGCAGGTGAAAAAATCAAAGCCATACTCCGTGGCTGAGACACGGACTGTGGGTATACTGTCTGGTAGGTGTTTGAGGTAAAGTGCAAGTAATCGCAGTTTTTCGCATGTTTGAGCATCCATGAAGACGACAAATATCTCACACTGGCTTGCCTTGAAAATCGAGCAATGTTTTGACATTTCTCATTCAGGACAGTGAGGGACCTCAAGCAGTATCGGCCGATGTGCTCCTGGAGCAAATTAACACAATAAATTAGCATGGGGTCAAATTTACCGTACATTACTTGAACAATAAAAATAAACACAGCTGCTTAGAATTATTATTATCAAAAAAGAGTTAACCTTTTTGCAAACAGCTCTGCACACGGAATAATAAGAGATGTGGTTTTGGAGTAGGTTAGTCAGCGATGGCAAACATGTAAGGCGCTTCACCACCCAGGCTGAGAACGTATCCATGAGATTCATTGTTTAGGACTCGGAATCTAGTGTCAAGCTCAGATTGTACAATGATCAAGTAAGTTCAAGGCCATGAGTAATATGATACGGAGTGATCGCACAGATGATGGGCGCACCCCTCCAGCGTTCTATGACGCCATAACTATCTTACACATGCCACTATGATGTGTCTCGGCTTGAACATTAGTCGCCGACACGGAAATGCAACATCACGATCAGTGGGGATGTTTGGTTTCGCTCCAAAACTGAACATAGGGGACAAAAAATCGAATCAATATGGAACCAGTTGTCAACATGATTAGCACCGTCTCATCTGACTATTCAAATTTGACAAATTTAAACGCACCCCACCATCGCAAAGTGACAGGGTGGAAATGTCTGGCTCCGAGACTAGTAACCGGCCGCTTCATGTCCTCCATCATAAGGCGGAGATGGCCCTCTGATTTATGAAGATAAGCCCGAAGGATTAATCCTACCACAAGACAAGCAGCTGCAGCGACGATGTACGTTGTCAAAAATGCAGAGATCGGTCAACTTGGGCCCGGCTCCGTGACGTTTGGAGGGAAACTATTGATGGATCCGCCTCACCACTGTGATCGATTGGCGGAGTGATGTGGAAAGTCGTTGAAAGTGCACTCAGAGTTACATCAGTAAAATAACACGTCACACTGGCTACCAGTCACATCATGTGGCATGTGATTGTCACTCCAACGCCACTTCAAGATCATGGATGCGCTCTCCTCTGCCATTCCCGTGTCCCCCATGCTGACCGTCAGAGCGACGAGGCTGAAGCACGCAAATGCGTTGTTTTTGAGTCCTACGACGAACTCAATGGCAAAAAGGTGTGCTAGTTCACTCCATTGGCGTTTAGCCACTGAGCTAATACTCAATTTCCAGCACACGCACGCTAACACGCATCTAGCCCCAGGCAATATGATCTCCGTTGACCCTGCAGCTATCTGTTTCCTCCAAGAGCCCAAGTCTTCCAAGACCCGAGTCCTCAGATACGGATTCTAAACCAGAGTCCTCAGATCCCTCTCAGTCCAGTCCGTCCACAAAAACCGCATCCCAAGGGCCCTCCCTAACACCATTCAACCTCTCCCAATATGCCTCTCCTTCATCTTCATCCCCGCCTACGCCAGAGTCTCTTTCCCCACCTGCAGCGCCATATACGTGCGCCACCCAACCGCACGTCCCGGATACAGCGAAATACCAACACCCTACGATGCAGATGGTGAAGTTATTCGGCCATAACCCTCCTTTTTCACCAGTTATAATACTATTCTTTGCACGCTCACTTCAAGCTCCTGACTAGATGCTCCCCATTATAATTCTTCTTAATCTTACACGTCTATGAGTTTCTTACGGACTTGTGACTTATGCGCTTTACGTGTCTTATTACAAGAACGTTAAGCACTATTAAGCGATACGATGTTAAGTTCAGCAGACTTTGCTCAAGATGATTGTCTTGGACCAAAATTGTGTCTCCAGATGAACTGTTCGTTGTCGTGACAAGTCAACAATTTGCG
>MU837277.1:4749-37736 GCA_029603245.1 Rhizopogon salebrosus TDB-379
AGGCCGAATTGCATTCCTAACATTCTTTTGCGTATAGCGGAAGACGCTCTGCGTGCATCAGCGACCGCCTCCCCACCGTACAATATGCGCTCAGCGCTCGTGCTGCATGGCGTGTTCGTGGCGGTGTTTAGTGTATTGATATTGTTTGTGCGTGCAAAGCAAGCGCGGCGAGAGATGGATGAGCGAATGGCACATAATCCTTATTTAATCCCCGGCGCACATGTGGATGTGGATGCGGTGCCGATGGAGAAGATGGGCTCAAGCACTTCTGATGAATCCACCGGGTCGGTGGAGACGGGTGAGTTGCTGGGAAAAAAATCAAGAGGGACAGGAATCAATACCATTGTATGAGAAGGGTGTACGCGTGGAGGTCGTCGGAACCATCACGCATCCCGAATTATGATACCCACTCCTATTGGTCGTTTTACGACCTTACGACTAATGGAACATTTCTAGTATCACTGAAGGGATATGTTGTTATTTTACTAGAGATTTTAGTTATGTGTGTTATAATATTTATTGGCATATATCGCACAGCTCGTTTGTGGTCATGCAGGCTCCACCGAATAGGTTTAACGGTCTACATGACGCAACCTTCGAGAATCAACAGAATTTTGTGATCATACGTGAATGCATGAGCGTCTGTGCTGCCCTGGATCGCGGTATCACCAACCTACGTTACAAGAAATTGTTTCAATGATTGACTTGTTGGAAAGATACAAGTAGAGTTCATCTCTCACTATCCTTCTTGAAACCCTGGAAATACTTCTCTCTGAAATCTTTGTGCGCAGGAACGTACATGTCTCCACTCTCCTCTCCGTCCCCCACGGAATCAAAGGATGGAAGCGGGTACTCCGCATGCGACGTCTTCTTGATCGTGATCAGCTATCCAAGCACGTCAAAACCAAAAGCAACCCGAATAGAACGAGGTCCATATCTTACCCTCCGCCCCCAACTTCCAAAATCTTGCAAGCTATTCGCCACGAGCTCCATCCCATTACACAGCATCGTGTGTATGTCCAGTGGGGCATACTCGTCGCTTACAGTGGGCAAGAAGAATACGAGGCGTCCCCCTGGGCAGAGAAGGTACCGTGCAAGGCGAACGAGGTCTGTGACGAGCTGAGACAGCTCGTAGGGCTTCGTTGGCGGGATGTAAGACTCGCTTCTACATCGAAATTTTCGATGAGCCTGTGGAACAATGAATGTTAATCACTCACGGTAGTGGAATGGCAGGTTGGAACCGATCACGGTCTTCGCGGAGTTTTTTGCGTCCTAGGCGTTTTGCCCCTGCGCGAACACCATCTGCAACAAGGTCTTATTAGAACGGATACCGTCGATAAGGAAAGCAAATACATGGTGGATCAGTGACGATGGCGTCGAAGAGGCTGCCGCACCGCCACGGGTGGTTTGTGACGTCAAAAGTGCAGAGATCCATGATACGGGATGCCACGCCGTACTGTGCAGCTGCACGGAGGATGCCTGGAGTTTTATCTGCGGAACGCGTCGGCAAACAAAGATACGTGCAAGAGTAGATCACATGCCCTTTCCTCGCATTTGTCTCCCGTCAATATCCGAACCGTAGACAAGAGCGCCGAAGTAGGCTGTGGTCTGGTGAAATTGTCAGGGGCTGGGTCCAAAGCAAGATAAAGTGCGGTTGACCGACATATGCCATGCTACCTGTGCCAATGAATGGATCGTAGATCAGTTTGCCAGGGGATGCCTAGTAGCCGTGTAAGTTTTACGCTATCATAACCTGTAAGTAAGAACCATACTAGGGTCTGATTCGCCATCAGGAGGGAAATCTCAGCCTCCATGCTGGTGTTCCCAAAGTACTGGCGTTTCTTGACATCGAAAGTCTTCATCAGTGAGCGTGCAGTCCCATCTACGATCTAAATTTGGTGGTAAATTCAGCTAAGGAACAAGTAGAAAGTACGTGAAACGCACCAACCTGCCGAAATAAACTCGCTTGAATTCCCCCTCCTTGTTCAATCCACCATCGGGTGCGCGATCATTCTCGTCTGGTGGTGGCATGATATGTCAGCCTGAAGCTCGGAATACAACTGCATAAAAATATCGGGAACATACACTCCTCGAAAACAGTGAGAGTGACTTCTGGGTTCTTCATCTCAATTTTACCCAAGAAATCCATGTATGCGAAGCTCTCGATGATCTGGCGCTGACGACGTTGGCTGATGGTGGAATTGTATCCAAGAACAGAAAATTTGAATGATGTATCTGGGATATACCGCTCCCATTGCGGGCGAACTAGGCAGTTTTGTGTGTGCAACGCCTCGTAAGATGCGCCTTCAGCGTAGAACTCATGAATGGACCTGACGAGATGTCTTTGAGCAATAGTTGATAATAATCGTGGATACACACTTTATCATGATGCATCTCTGAGCCAATATCCTGGCGTGCTCTTCCTTGTCCAGCGTCAAGATCATGAACGGTCGTTTGACCGCCTCCTCGAGGACATTGGCGTAGCGATCGAAGCCTATCGTAAACCCATGAAGCTCGGATATCGAGAGGAGCTCTGGTACACGAAATTCTTCGTGTGATTGAGCGAATACGAACAGGTACTCCGCCGAAGGCATTGGATGACCTTTCAACTCAGGCGTTGTTTGGCAAGAGCTCTGATTCAAACTTGTCACTCAAAACATAAATCACCCCTAGGCTTGCCTAGCTATAGGGCGGCCGACCAAATGCTCAGAAGTCGTTTAGTGTCATCAGGATGTACATAAGTAGGTATACAAAACTTTGCAATAATTCGTACATGTGCTGCAGTGGTCGGGTGCTGGCGGCATCCACTATTGCATCACATGTCGAACCCTTTGTGGGGAGAAAACGAGTTTGGACTTATCTCCCAGGAAATGGATGCACCGAGTTTGCCGCTTCCACTCTCCGTTGGAATCCATATTCGAACCGTCATCAAACATCAGGGAGCGACGTACATGTGGCATATTAGGCCTGTCAACAAAGCATCGACAAGGTCGATTGTTGTCTTCCAAATAAGCGTCGACAACTGATCCAAACAACGTCGACGTCGTCGTGCAGAGGTTCGACTGAAGTAACAAATCAGTCTCATCCTAGCGGACAGAAGTGAGGCCGCCGCCACTCAAGTATTATTGTGGTGGCACGCCCTAACTGCTGTAATTTTACTCCAGCCAATCATGATACCCATTGAAACAGCTCAAAGTCAGCTACACCTCAGGCATGTTCTGCAAGCGTTCACACAAGCGTTCGGCTCGAACGAAGATAGTTGTATGACTTCCTCCCTCCCATGATATATTCATAAACACTTCTTGTAGTCGAAGAAGGCATTGAAATACTTCGCGCCATCCTCCCCGATGCGACGATTGTTGCTGCCTTGGACATTATAGATCGCGACGGCGGTGAGTATTTTCCAATGGCATACCATCTATCCGTGCAGTTACGTGACGTGTTCCTACCAGTTGTTAAGTATAGGTCCTCTTGGGGCCGGCATCACTACGAAGTTCTTGGTGCTACATCAACATACGCCGTGTTTCCGCACCTCGATACTGCATCCGCGGTTATATCTAGTTATTGCACCTGCCCCTCATTCGCATACGCCGTGTTAATATCCGAGAGCCATCTTACGGTGCGAACTTACATCTCATCGATAGCAACACCCTGGTAAATGACGCCGCCGGCAGTGCAAACATGTCTTGGCGGCATGCCTTGCAGATAAGATGTCACGTTGTGTCTTGCGCCCCATCGAAGATGATGCCTTTCTCTTGAAAATCATGGGACATATCCCTCTTCCCTAGACATTCCCGCAGGCAATGTTCAGTCTCAGGTATCCCTTCATTTCTAGCGCTCGAAGCAATTGCCGAATAATAAGAATATGACTGCAGGCTACCCTATGTACTTGTTTGCTACTGTCATACATCGAGGACGCTCAAGGGTCCGACGATGCGTCCGTCCCCTTTTTGTCTCTCGTTTGGCATCCCTACCTTGGCGATGTCGGATACGCGGCTCTTCAGGGACACGATCAAAATTTGGACTATTTCTCTTCAGGTTTAGTTGAAATGCAACCAATAGCACGTGTGCCAATCCCGATGTGAAGTAGATTTCCGTCGTCAAAGAATTGATTTCCAATCTACAGACCAAGCGCATCACACAATCCATAAGCCTCTTTCTCTGTCCAATGAAACAAATACCTTACGTTGTATTAATGTAATCATATCACATCCTCAAAAATTTTGCTATAATTACTAGTCCACCACGGGCAACTCACTCACTATAAAAGTTATAATTCGTCTGAGCGGAAAGTACAAGCGGATATGTCTAACATCCATGAATAAAGTCTCTAGTCAACCTGTCTAAATTAAGTAACAAGGCAATATAAAGTTAAGAACTAAAACGACGGCAGTGGAAAGAGATGAGCAGGAACACAGATATGATAATGCGTAGGACAAATGATTGAGCATCCTTGGTATGTAGACGATTAGCTGGAAGCAGGGGTACGAGTAAGACGCCAAGTAACTATGTCACGAGAAAAAGAACCGTGTATGAGAGGAAGCGATGTATCGGGCGGAAAGTGAATTGGTAAGGAGGACAGGGGGATGTGGAAGTTGAAGTACGCATAAGAAGTCCAGCGCGGTTTATGCCTGTGTCTCAACTTAAGCTCTGTTCTTCAACAGCTCCGCATACGCTCGGAGTTCACGGACAAGTGACCGGAGCTGAGGTGTGCGAGGCGTATCGTCCAATTCCATGGGCGCATCCACAGCCATGTCGTCGTCTCGCTTAGCACCTTTATCCTCAATGTTCTGATTTTCATCACTGTCAGAATCTGACTCTTCTTCGGAGTCTTCGATCTCGGACGACGAGATCACTTCAACATCAGTCAACGGGGAACCGGAAAGCCCAGAGGGAGTGTGTATGGCTTTGAATTTATTTGAGGATAACGAAGCCGCACGGGAGGTGGACGCTGACGTCCGAGTGTTCGAGGCCGAGACCGCACGAAAAGGTAAAGCTATTATAGGTCGCGGTTTCAACTTCCCGATAGAACGCGAATTAAGCCCAGCCTTCCTGTCTACCCACTCCGCAAGCTTGAAAATCTCTGAGGGATCTGAGAAGGCGTACCATCCGGGACGTTCTGGATCAGTCTTGTTCTTCCGTCGCCTAGTCTTGTTTTCTTGGTCCTCTTCCTCAGGTTCGGACTCGGACTCAGACTCGGAAGAATTATCTTCTGAATCATCCTCATCCTTTGGCGGATCTCGTCTTTCCTCAAGGCGCGGTCGCACACCCCACACGGCGACGAACCAGCTCCATCGTTTGTGCGAGACGCGCTCTGAAAGGGAGGGAGGCGTCCATGCTGATTTCGACTTGGTTGTCTTGCTCTTGGCCTTGGACCCTTCATCCTGTTGCTCGACTTCGACGTTGGAGGTGAGGTAGTCGCGCGAAGCATCCCTTTCTCCTCGTCCTGGCGTCAGAGCCCAATATACCCTTCCTTCTTTGTCCCGGCCTAGTGGTGCGATGCGCTGCGCGTAGGACGATAAGGCGATGGTCAACGCCGTCTTGGGCGTCAATGAATGCCTTGGTTCGTCCTCTATGTCCTTCTCCTTGACATGAACGCCACCTTTCCCCTTTGCCTTGTCTTTGCCTTTCTTGACCTTGCTCATCTGTTCCTTCTCTGCCTTCTCTCTCTCTTTCTTCTCTTTCTCAGCCCGCTCCAAAGCTTTCTTTGTCTCCGTACTTTCCCTTGTCAGTTCCTTTGCCTCCTTTACGCCTTCGTCCAACGCATCCCTGACAGCCTGTCCTTCTAATGCCCAATCCACAAGGGCACTGATCACAGGTATAAGCTGCGAGGTGCGGACTACTCCGGGCCAATTTGTCTCCTTGCTCGTTTCATTGGTGGTCTGTCGGTGAGATGCGGTGCGCGAGGAACGCGTTCTAATTATCGGCACGGACTGAAGGATATGCTCTGGGGCTGGCGTCGGAGATGGGAGAGGGACCGAGGAGAGTGTGCTGAAGGTACTCAGGGTCTCGACAATCTTGGGGAGGAACCAGTGGTGATGGAGGGCGCTGGTTGTTGTGGCGAGGGTCTGACAGGGATCGGAGTAATGAGTGGAAGAGAGGGATGGAGAGGACTGAGACACACCTTAGGGTCTACTTCTAACATGCCCAACAATGCAATCAGCAGGGATTTCAAACATCCCTCCGAAACCCAGGGTTCTAAATCTCCATCTTCGTCCTCGTCCTCGTCGTAGCCTCGATGAGAACGGGAGATAATCTCGAGCTCGTCAAGGTGCGCGCGTGACAGAGGGAGAAACCGCAATGCGAATTCACGGATGTGAATGCGAGCTTCCGCGCCATGAAGCGAGAGATGTGTGCGAATTGGTGTCCAGAGAGCTTTGGGAAGCGGTTTCGGGGTCGGAAGGGGTGCGGGAGCGGATATATGCGTGGTTTTATTGGTGGATATAGACTTGGATTTACTGGCTGTGGTGGTAGTAGGTTTGGGTGCAGGTTTGCGTACTCTAGGCCTCTTCTCCGCGGAGGCTTTACCTGCCATGGGGCCCTGGGTATTTTGTTCAGCGTTAGGGGTGTAGGTAATAAGGGGGCACGTACGGCGGCAGTTGGATCCTGTAGGAGGACCTCTGCAGCGGACAGGAGACCTGAATTGCGAGCTTTGAGGGTGAGGTTCCTATGTGTAGGATGGTTTTAGTGGTGTCGTAATGTGAAGCGTGGTACGCACCCTGTGGGCGCAAGACCCTTTGCCTTTCTGCAGTGAACACAATTACACGTCTCCTCGCATCGAGGGCACCTGAAGGACCGCAAGCAAATACGGAATATGCACATACACTCATTCGTCTAGTGCACACATGAGCTGTGGAGTAACGACGTACTTGAAGAAGTACCCCTCGCTTGATACATGTCGCTTCTTCTGGTCTGCTGGGACAGTGCTGGTGGACAAGACATCCTGAAGCACGATCCCATAGCGGTTCTTAAGACAGGGGGCGCAGTATTTGGCAATGCACCGTCGACTAGATTTTGCAGCTTGGAATGTGCAATGAACGGTGATGGCTGCGTCGCGCTTTTTGTTACACTGGTGACAGTAAACAAAGCCATTTGGGAAGTCCGCAGTGGCGTTCGCGAGGGGGCGGCGCGTCGTATTTAGCTTAATGCTGGTTGTTTCAACCTTTGCCTTTTTAGATGGCTGGTCGTGTGTCTCGTCCTGCTTGCGTTTGGAAGACGTGTTCATTGACATGATGGTGTTTTGAGAGACGGATGCTCGCAACGCGTTTCCTTTGCGGTTGGATGGCACGTGCGGTGGGTGGTTAGTGGTAGTGGCTGACGACGGAATCTCGACAAAGACTTGAGATAGGCGCCTCTGACCTCCCATCGTGGTGATGTTCTATTGAAAAGACGCGTACTTCTACCACAAACAAAAATACATTGATTTGGCACGGTCACGTGTTTCCTCTGACACTTCACGCGCATATCCACATCAATCTTCGAACAGAGGCTGAAATGCCTATAGCAGATAACAATCGATGAGCACTCGACCCCCATAGTATGGCGAAACTGACCTTCTTCCTCCCTCCGACGTCGTCCTGTGTTGGCCCAAACTCAATGCTACTATCTTCAACAAGTTCCAGGCTTTCTGGGTCATCAGCAGAAAGCATAGCCGAATCTCCATCCTCTACTTTAATAAGATTCTGTGATGCTCCAAAATCAAAGTCAACTTCTTCCCCTTCCCCTTCGAGCATCGCCTCTAGCTCATCCCGGTCCATGTTCTCAATGCCCAAGCCAGATGCACGTATTACCTCCTCATCCGTCTGCGAAAGTTGTGAAAGCGGGTAGAATAATGGTGTTCGATCCCTTGCTGTAGCTCGCCCCATTTCAGGGCTTGGTCCACCTGACAATAACTGAGAGGAGTCTGCGTAGAAAAGAGGCTCGGGATCCACATTGACTCCGCCTGAAGCTGGATTTGATAGGAAATTCCAAGACGGTGGGTTATTGTTCATTGATGGCGCGGGAACGGGTGAATTCTGATCTCGTGAGGAGTCAGTCGTGTGCTGAGGGACATATGATGGTGGTGGCATTGATCGCGTATCGCTTTGTGCTCGGGAAGTAGAAGCTACGTCAGGTGTATGGGCATCCGTTCGCTGCACGGCTTTCATTGGCTTCTTGATTCGGGGTGTTTCACTTCGCTGTTTTACACTGCACTCGCCTTCGTCATTTGGCAAAGCACGCTTGCGTGCATGAAGTTGAGCAGAGTTTGAGGGAGCGGCTGCACCTGAACCGTTGATCTGTGATGTGGACACCACGAAGAGGCACTCTGACTCATCGCTTTCCACGTCGATGAAGAGAGGGGCCGCAGGATCCGTGAAACGTAGATCTAGACAGAGACCCATTGCATCCGCGAAAGCAATTGTAGCCTATCAAATGGAAGAAATGAGAGATCGTAGGAGTGAACTCCATCAATGGGTAACAAACATTGAACTCTCGCAGGTGGAAAGCGATCGTAGTTGGTGATGCATAGACCTCATAGACGTCGAACTCGTCCGCACTGATGGTCAGCTCTGTTGATAGTTGTGCTTTACCTGGGTGAGAGATATTAGAAATCCACAATCTGACCCCAGGCCCTCCCACCTCTAGTATCGATGGAAGACTCGAGGCTCTTGACCTCGACGTCCGTATCTCCAAAAGTCCATACAAGTTGGGGATCACTCTTTGCACCTCGAGCATTCGGGAAATGCTCCGTGATGTCCTTTATGGCGCGTGGTCCAATTGTAAGGCGGGATTCGTTCTCAGAGTCTGGGACTCCTGGTGAAAGCAATGACGTTGGGATCAAAAGAGGCAGTCGATGGGTTTTCACGATGCCTATGGAGCAGACCTGTAGCACTGGGCGTGTAGATAAAGTTCCATGCCTACCATGTTTGCAGTGCAGCCGAATGATCAGTCTGCTTTCTAATGTGTCCTGGTCCTCATCTGGTGCATCCTGCTCGTACAGATCGGTCGCTTCAACGATTGTGAATTCGCAGCGTTCCACTGTCTTCTCAGTTGTTTTATGTTTCAGAATTGAAAGTAAAGTCTACGGTCGCGGATAGTTTATCACAGACCATGACGCACACGTAGGTGACAGGCACACCTTAGCCAGTAACTGCCCTTTGACATCCTCAACGCCGTCTCTCGTAGTGCCATCTTTAAACTTATATCTGGAAAAGAACCTGCGTCCGTACTTGAAGCGACAGTATGCAGAGAGCGAGGAGTTAGTCGCGCTAAAAGACAGGTACTCCGAGTTCGCATATATGACAAGATCGTCGCCATATCTTGACAGACATGTTAGTGCCCTGATGAACGCTGGGATTCAGTAAGTCTGTAGAAATGCAATATTATGGCTGGAACAAACGTTTGAGGGCAACGACATTGAGTGTTGCCTGCATGAACCGAGACGGCCGACGTCAAAAGTTGCGACAGGCAATAAGTAACGCGTTGCGCCAGCGACTGACGCGTTTCGGGCCGCCTTGTGACGCCCGACGGGCCGTTTGTTTACACTTCATTCTCGCCAAAATTTCCAGGCTCGAAGAATTGGGCCTTCGCCTGTCGCTGCAGCCAGACTTTCGAGTTGTGAGGAAGGTCAGCATGCCGCCTCCCGTGAAGCTAGTTATAATTGGTGGAGGGCCCTCTGCATTCTATGTGGCTTCGCGCCTGCTATCTCTCCTTCCACTAGGGGATCCAATATCTCCACCACTAAGGGTGCATATGTATGACAGGCTCTGGGCACCCCATGGTCTGGTCCGCTACGGTGTAGCACCTGATCATCCAGAGGTCAAGGTGAGAGTTAATATATTCATGTCGAGTAATCAGCAATTAGGACATTCTCAGAATTGCACGAACAAATTCGATGCGACTGCAACTGACCCACGTTTCCGATTCTTTGGAAATGTAAACGTCGGGAACACACCCCTCAATTCTATCCCTCATGCACTTCATCTACCGCTCTCCTCCATACTCAAGAATTACTCTCACTTATTGTTCGCAACTGGATGTACTCTTCCTACACTGCACCCTGCAATTCCTCCATCTGCCCACTGTATAGATGCTATGTCCCTGGTACACTGGTACACACGGCACCCATCTCAACCTCCACCCCCTGCGCTAGACAAAATATCACACGTCACTTTGATCGGGAATGGGAACGTATCATTGGACGTTGCACGTATTCTTTTGACTTCCCCCTCTGTCCTTCGTCAATACGATGTACCAGAACATGTTCTCGAAGTTCTCTCTCGATCTACTGTCAAGCATGTCTCCATAGTTGGAAGGCGAGGGCCCCTGGAGGCTGCATTTACGACAAAAGAGCTACGGGAGATGATGAACCTTCCAGAGGCTTCGATGATTCCCATTGAACCCTCTTTGCTAGCACTTCCGTCAGGCGTCACGCCAACGCGCCAGCAGCGGCGCACACTCGAGCTACTCCAGAAGGGATCCAAGAATCCGCCGGGGTCGACACCTAAAACATGGTCACTTGATTTCTACCGCTCTCCTACGAGTCTTGCTCCTCAGTCATCTGCCTCAGCATCAGACATGGCGAATCTCACCCTCGCTCACACCCGTCTTGATCCAGCCACCTCTCGAGCAGTGCCAACTGGCGAGACGTCTACTCTTCCTACTTCTCTCGTCATCACCTCCCTCGGATTTCATACAGACCCAGAGACGACTTTCTTCGATCCTTCTCTGAGTCACCTCCGTTCATTCGCAGGGCGCATTACTTCCGCACAGGGCTTGCCTTTTAAAAATATATATGCTTCTGGATGGGCGGCCAATGGTGCGAAAGGTGTACTTGCATCGACTATGATGGACGCATACGCGGTTGCAGGCACCATCATCTCTGACATAGTACCGTCCACAGATGAGGTAAAAAATAATTCCGCATTATCTGTGCCAGCGACGGGAACGGCCTCAGACGAACTCCTGAATCCTCGTCCAGATCTTGATGCATTACCGGCAGAAATCATCCATGGAATTAGAGACGGCATGATCACCCAATATCATGATTGGAAAGTCATCGGTGCTGAGGAAGTTCGCAGGGGCGAAACCCTGGGAAAGGAACGGGAGAGAATGGATTGGGAAGAAGCTCAGTCATTTTTGGCTCTAGAGCGAGCGCATTCGTAAGAGAACAATCACGTCGGCCGAGCCCAGGTGAGGGCTTGCAAGTTTAATTGTTATTTGAATAATTGATTACCTACCAAACATCTCTGGTGCCTACATGTCCATCTTAATGCCACGGCGTGTCACCAATTGTTCTCCGAGGATCTCGTTCATGCAACCCAACGTCACCACCGAGTAATGGACTGCGTTCTGGAATATTGATAACCGGGGTGCGCAATTAATCAATTCATTTTTTGGCCGCCCAAAGGAGATGCCCGGCATCACTCGACATGCGAACCGGTTCCTCCTTTTGTTTGGAGTACAATGCGAAAGGTGTTGCTTGATCACTCCGCAAAATCCTGTGTCATCACTGCGGCAACCTCGTGACCTGGCAGTGACCCAACTCAGCCCTGAAATGTTCAATGGGAGCCGCTCGTCCGAGCACCTTCGATGTGGGACTGTGAGGATAGGGATGAACACGCCTCCGAGTCGCACATTAAAATTGTTGTAATCTCATTGTTTCCACGAAGAGCAGTCGCTCTCAAATTCCTGCCATTGTCAGTTCTAGGCAGGTGTCAGACAGATTCTTCAGCGTAAAGGATATGCGTAGCAATCAGCAGCTGTGAACGTTTCATGGGCCGCCCGGGAGGAACCCGACCGTCATCAACTGCTTCAAAATAAAGCCAAGTATAGTGGGTTTGGCAAGACGTCTATTGCAACATAGAGTACGGTGAGGCAGACGCGACGTATTACTATTCTGAGGGCTGTGGCTGGATAGAATTGTACTGTGGACGCGACACGAAGGCACACAGGAAGCGAGGAGAGATTATGAGAGGGGGAATGAATGGACTCCTGAAGCACGTTGATAGCAGAATAACAGGAAAAAGAGACATACAACAGAAGTTGACGCTACAGGGCCATTCCAGTTTAACGTTGGCTGAAGGAGAAGGGACATAATGAGTACTCGGGAGTCGGAGAAGGTATCAAAACTTCGGGAATAAGATGTTGCTGGCCTGGGATGTTAAGCACTCCGCCTCGAATTAAATGAATGGTGCATTGATATTTGGGCCCATCTGTGATTGAGGACCTTCTGCTGGGTCCCCACGACGGGCACCCCGTGAGGTACATGATTACTTCTTCGCCAGTCGAGAACTCGACAGAGCTCAAATACCGAAAATGAGAGTCATAACTTCGCATTACCTACATCTTCGGGTAAATTCCCGAGTGCTAAATGAAGACGGGCCCGTTCCAAGCAATCGTGTTTCATCACAGCGATGGCATGAAAGTTCTAGTGGAAGAGGCTGGGAATGAGCTCATCGACGACGATCGAGACAATTCAGTCATAAGCCATTTTGAGTCAGACGTTCCTAATACCTAAGATAGGCCGTCCTGTTTTGAAGAACCGCACAGGCAACACTGTGGGTAGGACTTGATCGACATCGACATCGACCTTGATAAATATTCTGTGGACCTCACTCCATCTGAGTCTCAATCTCGAACTTACGCTCCACAGGGACCTCAGTTCACGGCAACACAACTCCCGACCTCAAAAATATAAATTCCTGTTTTGGCCGTGCACCCGTATTGTCTCGTTCCTGCTTTCCTTGGTCCTTTCCAACGCACAAGCACAACCGCCGTCAATGTCAGACAGCGTCGACGATATCCCCGTCGCCACTAACAATGATCCCAATGCCTCCCGCCCATTTGCGGATCAAGAGAGCAAACCTGAGGGAAGCGCTGATGGCTTCGACGTAGTTCCTCAAGATAAGGAGGACGCAGTGGAATCGATTCAACAAGGGGACGCTGCAGGCGAGATCGAAATAACGCCATCTTCGGTCTTTTCTAGTCAAGATGCCGAGCCTGACGCTACCGAGGCGCAGGATGCAGCTCATGGTCTACCACCATCTCGTCAGGCTCTAGATTCAGATAGTGGCGACTCGGACAAGGGCTTAAAGCGCAAGCTTGCTGACCGTGCTACGAGCCAAGGGCCAGAGAACCCTGTGCCCTTGACCTCCGCTGAGTCTGCCAAGCGTCCTAGAGATGATACCGACAAAGATGATAACCCTCGCGAGCAGAAGAGACCATCACCTCCCCCCGAGCAGCAACCTGCCACGGCAGAGACATCCACACCCAAATTTGTGCGTCACTTATGGTTATTTGAGAGACTTATCGCTTATGGATTTCTTATCAGGGAGGGTTTATGGCCTATGCTTCTGCTGCATCTCCGTTTGCTGCTGTTAAAGGTCAGAACATCTTTTCAGGAGCTAGCTCCAGCTCGTCCAAAAAGCTGTCTGTTTCGCCATCGCCATCGCCTTCTCCCCCACTGACAAGCAATACCCTTGCGCCTTCCCCGTTTGCTGGCTTCGCCTCCTCTCAGTGGTCGACACAGCAGATGCCGGCCAGCATGGCAACCAAGCGCACCGGCTTTGAAGCTTTCATAGGCTCCGCCTCTCCTTTCGCAACTGCGGGTGCCTCTACCTTCCCTTCTCGACCCAAGTCACCATTACGAAATGCCGGCGGAAAGACCGCACTCGAAAGGAGCAGATCGCCCCCGAGACGTACTCCTCTCAGCAAGAGCAGCGCGTTCTCACCGTATGCCAGTGGTGTTGTGCATTCTTTCTTTGCTGCGCCCCGTCCCAAACGTGCTAGGGCAGACTCACCCAATGGGGGGTCATCACGCAGTTCACTCGAACGGACAAGCAGCACGGGAGTGCATGTGTTTGGTTCAGGATGGAATGAAAGCGGGGATGGGAGCGGAAGCGGAGAGGAAGATTACAATGAAGACGATGAAGACGATGAACAAGTGAACGGGAGACCACCTTCGACGTTTGGTGAGAGACTGCGTGCAGGTAGGGATGAAGAAGAGGATGAACCAGAGGAGGAGAAGGAGAAAGACAGATTGCAGGAACAGGAGGGTACGAGACTTCAATTTCTTCATGGGCCGATATTTAAACCCGTGGCAGTTGTGACTGGTGAAGAAGATGAGGAAACGATACACCATGTCCGCGCCAAGCTCTATACTCTCTGCTCCCAGAGCCAGTGGAAGGAGCGGGGCACTGGTCTCCTCAAGCTCAATGTCCGTCGGTCGGACGGTGGAGGTGCTCGTCTTTGTACGAAGGTTGCGTCATCTTCACCTTGTCGTCCCACTAACGTTTACTATCAGTGATGCGCAAAGAAGCGGTCTACACAGTTATCTTGAATGTTAAACTGTTTCCCGGAATGAGATGCTCTTTGGCACAGGATCCACGATATATCCGGTTTAGTGTTATCGAAGATGGGGCCACGACGCATTACAACCTCAGAGTAAGTTGGTTTCATTATTATTGCAACATCAAGTGACTTTCTCTCAGGTTTCAAACGCGAAGATTGCACAAGAGTTGCTAGAGGAGATTCAGTCTAATATTCCACTTTGATCTCAGGGACCAGAGTACATTTATGTTACTTTACTGCTCGTGGTGGTGATGTTCTTGCTACATTTTAACATTAATGTTGTCTCTATGTATGACCCACGATCTTTTTTGCTTGTCTTTGTCCAGTCAGAATGCACGTTCACTGTGCGCAAACTCTATTTAATCCACAGACGTAACTGAGGTATGGGCCCAGGCGTATGATACTTAACGCTGATGCACGATGAGAGTATGTCCGGTCTCTGAATTTTTGTCTCAGTGTCTGGGCATCTGCATCCTACACCGTATACACCACTATCTTCCTACCTCAAGTTGGAGATTTCATCAAACGTCCATACGTAAGTGCCGATAAAGCTATGCCCGAAGTGCGAACCGAACATAATCCGAAAAATTAAAGTGTTTTTGCCGATCATGCTGCGACTCGTTAGATCACCAACATGCACATCGTCCTCAAACGCCATGGTCCATCTAGCTGGCATTATTCACGTTCATTCCTTCATTCTCAGAAGTCGTTCTCTCGTCACGGTGTTGACCTAAACAAGCGCCTGGCCTCATCCCAAGCTCTACCAAAGCGTCCTCGCAGAAACCTATGGCTTATTTATCCGACGACACTTCTAGCGCTCTCCGGTGTGGCGTATTACGCATATGAGCAGCATCAACCATTCCGGCACGCTGTCCTAGCGACTTTACGGTGCTCTCTAGTTGCGGGTAAGGTGTTGTGATCAAGTGGTTCCATTATAAACTATATAGTAACTTGCAGAGGCTGCCATTTCCGGAGCAATCGATTACAAGCGGACTTTTTCGCGCACTTACACCTCTGAGGAGGATAGGCTTGATGCGGTTTCGCAATGTCATGTTCGGAGTGCTCAGAAAGTGCTGAAAGCTCTGTTAGCCAATGGAGGTTGGTCCTAATATGCTAGTCACTCAATGCACCTCATGGCTGAAATGACCCATACCACCAGGCATCTATATCAAGATGGGGCAACATATCGCGTCGCTGTGTGTTCTCTCCGCGTCTATCTACCTCGAAGATTCTGACCTTTGTCAACAGAATTGTACTCCCAAGGGAATGGACGAGTACCATGGCTCCACTTCAAGACAAGTGTGAAGCCACTCCATACGAGGATATTGCGGCACTCCTCTTATCCGATATGGGACAGCCTTTAAGCACACTTTTTGACGATTTCGATCCAGTTCCTATTGGTGTCGCAAGTTTAGCTCAGGTTCATGTCGCTTATCACAAGGCGTCAGGAAAGAAGGTTGCTGTGAAGGTGTGTACTGAAAAGTGTGCTGAGTGGAGGCGCTTACTTTGGTTGCAGGTCCAACATCCTCACCTGGTTGAATTCTTCCATATCGACATGAAGATGGTCCAGTCTACTTTGGGTATGTGTATTTGGCATGTTGGTTGGTACAATTCACACTTTTCTGCAGGTTGGGTCAAGTACTGGTTCCCAGAATTCGAATTCACCTGGCTGGGCGAGGAAATGCGCGAGAACCTTCCCAAGGAAATGGACTTTGAGCATGAAGCCCGGAATACGGCTCGTGCAGTTGCTGATTTTGAGAATATGAAGACGTCATTATACATACCCGAGGTCATTTCTGCTAACAAGCGAATCCTCGTCATGGAATATATCCAGGGAGGTCGCGTAGACGACCTTGCATACCTCGCAAAACACAACATTGACAGGAATAAAGTCTCGCTAGAACTTACGCGGATCTTCAGTCAGATGGTATTCTTGAATGGATGGTTTCATGCGGTAAGGCGTTCTACAGAAAGTTGAGCCTATTCTGACTTCAGCTCTCTTCAGGATCCTCACCCAGGTAGATGGGTTTCTTTCTGTACCTTCAGCCCGACTGACATGATACAGGGAACTTGTTGATAAGACCTGCCTCAAAATCATCCAAATCGCCATACAACTTTGAGATTGCGTTATTGGACCACGGATTATACTTCGATCTCACTCGGGAATTACGCGTGAACTACAGCAGGTTGTGGCTGTCGCTCATTGCTCGCTCATCACCAGTTGTCGATGCTGAGCGTCGGAAGTATGCAGAGTTGGTTGGGAATATCACCCCTGACTTGGTGAGGGGTTTGGTTCTTTACATGGATGATAGGCGTGTTCTAATTTGTTTATCAACAGTATCCTGCTTTTGAGGCAGCAATTACCGGTAAGCCCTTTATGCTGGCAGATGTTCCTTTATTTACTACTTTATTCACAGGCCGGTTGGCATTCGATGATTCACCTGACGCCCCAGGCACGGGTATCAGGCCTGAGGAAATGGGATTCATTCAGAAGACTGTTGTCGATGATGATGTGCTGCTGTCTGTGCTCGATGTGCTACGCCGCCTGCCTAGGCGGGTGCCAATGGTTATGAAGCTCAATGATCTGACGAGGTAGGTGGTATTACCTCATAAATAAATTTGTTGTCAACTCACTGTCCCTACAGGCATTTAGACCATTTACTGGCAACGACTCATTCGAGTGTTGGTGTTCATTTTTACCACATGTCTTGATCTCAACGCAGAAATAACTACAGGTCAGGATTTTCGTCATCACGTCAAAATACTGCATGAGGGCGGTATGGCAAGATGAGAAAAGACGCTTCCACGAAGGACTTAATTGGTTCGGGTCCCTTCGACATATCTTCGGCAGTGCTTGGTGAGTTCAGTCCTCTGCTTTGAATAACCACTTCATTGCATCCACCTGCAGGACATTTGCAACTGGGTATTCCAAACTGACACTCATTGAGCTCATGATGGACTCGCAAGCGTCGCTCATCAAGTTGAATGCATGGACACGGGGATTTTATTCAAGAGGGTTAGCGGGAGCGCACGATGCAGCGGCCGGTCTCTACTGAGTTATGATTATGATACACTTGGGATGATACACTGGACATTAGAAGGTTGTTACTAGTAAAGATTGAGTGCTAGATGTCATTTCTTGTGGTCTGCGAAGAAAGAGTCGACGATGTCGATACTCTTCTTCAATGAATCCCACTTTGAAAGTGTTACTCGGGGCATCTTGAATATAATATCGATAGACGAACCTGGTCCGGGTTCAGTGAAATTCCTTTCTTTCCCGGCTTCTCGTCTTCGGCATCCTTGCCATAGAATTCACGAATATCGACAAAAACCTTGCCTGTTCGTTTGGTCAGAAGCATGCTTGTGTGTGCGTGAAGTTGGTGCTCACCTTTGAACTCGCGGACGGTGACGCGCTTCTTTTGACCCAGGTCAACATATCTTTCACCCTCGGGATTGGTGAAGACCTTGACGTCGTTGTCGTCGGCGGGCTTTTTCTTGGAGGCGGACTTGATGACCAATTGTGGGATCAGGGGTTACAGTACAGTGATTTTAGAAAATGCGTACTGGACTGTCTGAAGAACCAATCTTTGGTTTCTTGATAGTCAACGGTCGTTCGGTTGCCTTTGAACTCTGCTTTTTCTGTGGAATCGTTGGTGAGCATGAAGACGAAGAAACATCAACTGAGCGCGTTTGGCTTGCCTTGGTTGATGTTTTTTGAGTCTGCTCATCGTCAGATTGTTCATAGTCATCATTTTCGCCGTCACTGAGGTCCTTGCGTTTTCCCATGAATTCGAACGAACCAAGAGCGTAGACGCGTCTGAGTGAGGAGGTGGCTGAAGAACGCGCCTCGTGGGAATGAGATGCCTAATATATGTAGGACTCGTTACGTCGTCCGCTCTCCCTCCCCACACCTCTTCTTCAGACGTCTTCAGTTCGTCACCAAATATTACTACTGTTCAGAACTGAAGCCAATTAATCTTCCCGCCTCTGCTGCGGATTAATGAAGATATCTCAGAAATCGAAGAGGGCGGTTTCTCCGGTCAGTCCCCTAGATCTCCTTTTCAATCGTATCTGACCCAGTCTTCAGCATCCTCAAGTAGCAGAGCTTGTTACAAAGCTCGTAAACACTCCAAACGACGGTCTCGCTGATGTTTTGGCTGATATTGACTCCTGGCAATGGCCGCGATCCGATCTCAATGCATGGACCAAGGTCCTCGACAAGTTCGATGCAATCCTAGAGGAAGTCATCCGGGATTACGATGTCGACAAGTTGCAGATAAATGTGTTCACTCCAGCGACCAAGGCAATTATTTGTCACATTCTCAGGTTTGAGAGACTTTTGTTGGAGAATTCCACCAATCGCAAAACATTCAGTTCCTATGACGTGCGTGATCTCTCATCAACATTGAGCTATGTCTAATCGTTGTGTTACCTCAGAGGCTTAATTCCCTGCTTTTTACGTCAGATCTTGACGTCCTTACGCTGGCACTAAATCTGCTCCTTCGCCCCGCGCAACAGTACTCCGCTCAACCAGCAGTATCAACAGCCCTTAGCATCTCAACTCCCCGCCTACTCTCCCTCTCCAAGCGCTGGCCTCATGTCCATGAACATGGCATAAGCTTGCTGGACCTTGTCAGTGCAAATGGCTTGCCACAGGTTGATCTTCTTCCCGCCGAAGCTCGTGAAGTGAGTTTCATTTATTATCGAACTGAGCAGAAGGAGCAGGGACAGGGAAAGGAAACCGATCACATCGAAGTTTCACCGTCCACTCCTCGCAAGCTCTCCGTTCCACCTTCCACTTCCCACTCTACCATTCGTATCGACGATGGCACACTGAAGAAGAAGGATGTCATGGAGATCTTTGCGGATGCTTTGGAGACACATCCCCTGAATAATGACGACAGATTCGAATTTCTTAGCCGACTTCGATCCGCCAAGGCGCTTGCCACTGGTGACGAAACTATGAGAGAGAAGCTCATCACCATACGGCTACTTTCCATCGCCATTTATGGCCATACCCACAGCGAGAGTCAGGCATCGTCCACACTTTTCCTGTATGAGCCAGATCTCACTACCCACATCGCTGAGCTTCTCCAGTTGGATCGTGGGGTTTCGATACATGTGCAGACAGCGGCTATCTCAGCGCTAGACTCGATCGCTAGGTACCGAGGAAAGTTTTCCGAGGTTTTGGGTGCGGTCAATGCTGCTGTCAATCATGGAATCCTCATGGCCCTTCTGCGGAAGACTATCTTGGAGGTTAGCAGTGCAGAGTGCAGACTGCCACCTTCATTTGTCGAGTCTCTCCTTTCATTTGTAACCTACCTTGCACAACACACCAACGGGGGAAACATGCTTGTTGGCGCAGGACTGGTTCCCTTACTGGTACAGATCATGGAGAATAGATTGGCGCAGAGACTCCAGATTGTCTCGAAGGCCATGCAATTGGTGGATAATATCCTCTACGCCTTTTCAAATGCGTTTCAGGTGTTTTCCAACTCTCGCGGGGTTGAAGTTTTGGTAGGACGTATTGAGGTAAGCTTTCTATCGTATCCCCCTGGGTCTACAATTGACTCCGATCGACTAGTATGAAGTCGACCTTGATATCAAGTTGTACGGGAACGAGCGCTCCAAGGAGCTATTTGGCTCCTACGGTGAGTGAATATCGTGAGTTAGGATGAGCTCATTTTGATGACAGCTACAGGACAACTTCCTGTTCCGAGGGCCGCCGTGCTTAAACACACGTTGCGCTCTATGCATCGCATGATGCAGTCGACAGGCACATCTGAAGGGTTACGCGGCCTGATTGATTCTACCCTGCCACAATCGATCAAGAAGATCATGGAGTACCGCGGGCTGTTTGGTCCCAATCTCTTACCTCTTGGTGGGTACCCTGGTGTTATGCAGGATCTTTGACTGATGATCGATGAAGCCATGAACATCATGGCAACGTTCGTCCATAACGAGCCAACGTCTCTTCCAACGATTCAAGAAGTAGGATTGCCTCAAGTTTTCTACAAAGTAATCGAAGCAGGTTTAGAACCTGTCATTGAAGTGTGCTCAATTTTTCTTCTAATGCGCACTAAATAACGACTTCTTTCAGGTGATCCAAGCAATCCCTAACGCAATCGGGGCGCTCTGCCTTAATCAGGTCGGTCAGGATCAGCTTGCGAGTCGCCCAAGCGTCATACCTGGCATCGTCTCGATCTTCACTTCTGAGAAGCATCTCAAAGTCCTTCGTGAAAAGGAAAATGCTGTACTGATCGGCACCGCTGTTGATGAGTTGATCCGCCACCATCCAACACTGAAAACCCCTGTTTTCGAGGCTGTCAAGTCTGCTCTGAGTAAGATCGAGGACTTTGGAAATACTTTCGTGATTCCTGAGGACAAGAAAGAGTGGTATGGTCTCATCCTCGCCTCCTCAACTACGGACAAGAACGACCTCACTCCGATGGATGTTGTGGAAAGTGAAGCTAGCACTTCTGACGCTCAGGAGGATATGCCTCAGGAGGACACCCCCGAGGATGACTCGCTGAGGAGCCATGACAACACCGTAGTTCTTTTTATCGATGTCATATGCCGAGTGAGTTTTGTACATTTCCTCCGGGACTATTTTTCACGGCGCTTTGTTCCTCGCAGTTCCTTGAGGGCCTGTTTCAACATACGCAACACTGCAAGGATTTCATTCGAAATGTTGAAGGTCTCGAGCGTATTGGCAGGCTCACTGGCTTACCTTGTCTCCCATATGATTATGCGAACAGTGTTTCCTCAGATTCCCTAGTACAGGTTATTAGAACGATGGCGGACGTAGGACCCAACGAGGCACTTCTCCACCTTTCAAAACTCGTAGAGAACTCCCTTTCCGACTCACAAAGCTTCTGGGTGACTCCTCAGTCCCATTCGAAGTTGGCACCATTCCTTGATCTTTCAGGTAATTATCTCTTAAGATATGGCAGCAATGCTTGGTTGAATGTGTTTTACAGAGGAGCAGGAAAGCGCAGCAAATCAACAATTCCGGAGCCTGGTGACACTTCATATTCGCATCACTGTCATGGCTGATGTCTTCTCCAACGCTGGCTATGCACATGGAAGATCAGCGGTCGGACTACTCCAGACTCTCATGGGCGAACCGCCGAAGGTCATTAGAGAGCTGGGCGCTCTCCACCGTGCATCGATATGGGAGAACATCTTGTTCAAAGCCGATATGGTAGCAATGGGGATGGATGTGGGTCCCAGTAGCCAGGGATCTCCTTTGGGGAGGTCACCTAGTCATGGTTGGGTACCTCTCCCAGAGCCCAACGTTGGCGTTACTGCGAATGGTGTTCAACCTGGGCCAGTATCGACACCCACGCAGTCGTCTTCGTCTGTACCGCTGAAGGTGGACTCCCCTCGTGAGAAGAATGCCAAGGCACTCAAGCATCTAACGCACGGTCTTCCCAGCGCTTTGGCGCCATTTTTCCAGGGTTTGTTTGCGGGTTTCCGACAGCTTTCGAGGCGATTAACTAATGTGCTGGACTTTCCTTAGCCATCGTCAAGTTGTTTTATGCGAGGCGAAATCCTGATTCAACTCAGAAGAGGCAGATTCTCGCTGCATCGACCACTATTGCAGACATCATGGTGGAGCATCTCAAGTACGATATCACAGGTATACCTTTTGTCCTGGAAGTTGTTCTTTTGCTCATGGCCCGTCGCAGGCGATCGAATCTGTTGCCTAGACTATCACAGCGTCATGCTAGGTGTTGTGACGGTCCTACTTGTGGATGGTATATACTCATTACTTCTCATCTTTTACCCTCGCTGATGCAATACAGAGCGGTCGGTAAACCCGACTATCTATACAGTGCTGCTTCTTGCTTTCCAGCGTGCAAAGGGCTTGGAAGACGTTTTCAGGGTCTGCAAATATTTCACCGACTTGATCGACGGTGTGACGGCGGTGAAAGTCGAGGATCGAACAGAGACTATGCAGCAGGAACTCGCTCATGCGCAGGGAGGACTAAAGGTCGCATTGCACCTTTTGCACCCCCTTCTTTCCCCGAAGCCACTGATTGAGTCCGGTCAAACGTCGCTAGTCGCGACTCGGGACAAGAAAGATACGGAACCCGGTTATTTCGAGCCTCACCATTTCCTTGTCTGGCTTCGCCTCCAGAGCATACCCTTCCTGCGCAGTGTTTGGGAGGCTCATTGGTTCCGTTCATCCCCTTTGACCCTGGTTAGGTCTGTTGTGCAAATCGTGCTGGAAGTCACGGCTGGAGAAAATGAAGAGATCAAGGGCGATCCTTCCCACGAGGTTGTCACAGGCGGGACTAGTCTTCCTATAGGTGGCTTCCATATAAGAACTGCTGGCCCAGACGAGAATTGTATAAGTCAGCTCACCGACATGGGTTTCCCTCGCTCTGCTGCCGAACGTGCTCTCATGCGCACTCACAATAATGTCAGTGCTGCCACCGAACTACTTGTTAATCAGCCATTCCCATTGCCACCTGACCCACAACCGAACGGATCTACCACGGAGCCAGACGGTACAGGCAACGCACCTCCTGATGTTGATGAGGATCCTTCTGATGAGGAGGCAGAATTTGAAGGTTCCCCCCTACCTGTTCCTCCAGCTGAGTCTACCCCGCCTCCTGAAACGACCACCGCAGAGCCAATGAAGAGCTTCAAAGAATTACGCCAGGAACTCGAGGAAGCAAGGGAGAGCTTGAAGGCAGGGTTGACCCGAAAGGCCTTGGAACTGGTTGATGAATATCCTTCTTTGATATTCGAGATTCATCGGGCATTCATGCGCCCAACTGATGAGCTCCAGGAACAGTCGATTCGCATATTAATCGATGACATACAATCATTTTCCCCCGCAGCTTATGACGTTCAAGAACAACCACTAGCTGCAAGATGTCGGTTACTCGCACTAGTTCTCTCTGAATCCCCAGCGCTCCCGCAAGCCCTTGGACAGAGCTTGATGGACACCCTTTTGGCCCTCCTTCTGTCGAACTCTGTTCGTGCGGAATCGTCTTACCCAAAATGGCTGGCTTCTCACCTTCTTGTGACGGAGGCTTTGTTTACCATCGGCGAACAGCCATCTACTGTCGCCGTGCCGAAGGAAAATGAACCGGTGACCACTCCTGACATCCCTGTTGGTCCAACTTATGCCAATGCGCGACCCATTGTGTTCGATTTCTGCCTCCGGCTACTAGCAGTCCCTGACCTCCCAAGGGATGAGCTGTTGTCCACACTCCGTCTCCTGGTCTTACTCACACGGGACCATGGAACAGCGTCTGAACTCATCAAGCGTGATGGACTCCCGCACCTCTTCTCACGTCTCAAAGGCTGCGCTGTTCCTGGTGGTCATTCATATGTGGTGATCATACTTCGTCACATCGCTGAGGAGCTATCTGTACTTCAACGTATCATAAAGCAGGAAATCAAGCGCTTCTTCTCTCAACCACGCACAAGGGTAATCGACATCCCCGGATACATGCGCAATTGCAGTGCAATGGCTCTCAGAGACCCATCTGCATTTATCAAGGTCACTCAGGACCTGTGCCAGCTTCAGCAACCTTTCTCTACTATCCAGCACATTACCCTCAAACCTGAGACATCGCAGTCGAGTGCGAGTGTTGTCGCCGCAGAACGAAATGAAATGCAGGTCGATCAACCAGTACCTTCGCAAGTTCATGGGCCCGACACGGAGGCTTTGGAAACGATGGTACATTTCCTTATAAGCGAGTTGGTAAAGAATGTACGGACTTCCTCTGATAACGAAGTCACCACGAAGCGCGAAGATGTGACTCAGAGTGCCTCCGAGATCGCTGACGCAAGCAAGGAGAGTCTCGACGATCAAGATCGGCTTTCATATTGCTGCTTCATCATGCAATGCCTCACGGAACTACTCTTCTCCTACGATGCCTGCAAACTCGCGTTCTTGTCCTACTCCCCGAAAAAGAAATCATCAACTCCTGCAAAAGACCCCGGTACCAAGCATCGCTCAGCTGTTCTCCAGTTCCTCCTTTCGGAGCTCGTGACCTTCAGGACTGTTACATCCCAGCCGGATGCGAAGGCGAAACAGAGCTTCTCTCTCTGTACTTGGGCGATGTCCGTACTTGTGGCTCTCTGCGTCGACAGCTCAGCAGGGGCGGAGTCGAAAGAGGTTTCCGCAGACTTGATCTCGGTTCGTAAATTCACCCTAGAGGCTATTAGTCGCGCCATCAAAGAATACACAATGCAAGACAACCTGGATGCAAGATATGGACGGCTCCTCGCTTTGGCAGATCTTTGCAACCGACTTCTTACTGTGCGATTTAACAACGGGAGTCGCAAAATGCAGGACGAAAGTACCACGCACATTGCGAAGATCATGCTAGAGAAGAATTTTGTCTCGATATTAACCAACGCACTAGCTGAAGTTGACCTGAACTACCCTAATGTCCGTGGTCTCGTGGCGGCAATCCTTAGACCAATGGAAAATCTGTGAGTATATTCGTGATACGAGTTCTATGGTCGAGTACTCATCTTACAAAAGTACCCGGATCGCGATCAAGATGAGCCGTGCGACTGAAAAGGCAAAAGACGGTGGCGACGGGAAGGTTTCCCGAAGTGCAGTCTCCGAGGACGAGGACGATGATGAAGATGACACCATCGGTGTGGATTTGGAAGACAACGACCGAGAGGAGACTCCCGATCTATACCGAAATTCTGCTCTAGGCATGTAAGTCCAACCCTTGTTTCACCGCCAGATCTCCACTAATCAAAATTCCGGTCAAAAGGTTCGGAGGTGTAAGTGAGTTCAGGCTATTTTTTACAGCTAATAACAGTGGCCACAGGAAGATATGCATTATGCGCAAGAGGATGAAATGGCAGAAGGAGATGAGGACGAGGACGAGGACGTTGAGATGGAATATGGTGACGAGACCGATAGCGCGGCGACCTCAAATTCCGATGACGAATTAGAGGATGGCGGGGATGATGATGTCGACGAAGCCAGCAATGGGGATGAATGGCATGATGAAGATGAAGAGTACGAGGAAGATGATTTAGTTGAGAATGAGGACGATGAGGACGATGGGCCTGATATTGTTGGCGATATAGGTGAAGAGATCATGTGGCAGGTATGTTTACGACTTCGAAGGTTTTTGTCTCCCTCTCAAATTTCGTAGGATATTCACGGAGATGACGGAGGTGATGGCGATGTTGACGATGTTGATGAAGAGGAGGAGGAAGAAGAAGAAGAGCATGGAGGTAAATTCATTCATACTTTTTGGTGCCTCTTGCTGAGTTCATCAAAGAACCAGTTACCGTCATTCATGCCGATCAAGGAGAGGAACCTGAGATATTATCAGATGATGAAGAGCAAGTCAACTTGCATCTCTGTATCACTGGTCCTCACATGTCATTTAGGTTCCAGGATGAAATGGGTGTCGGTGATGTGCCAGACGTGGGCTTCAGATTCACCGATGCTGTGGAGCTCGAGGGCGGAGAGCTTGATGGTCGAGATGGGAATCCCTTCATTCGCAGGCGTAACAGTAAGTCACGGTCAATGGGTTTGTATTCACTAGCTAAGCCATCTGTAAAGCTGGCGAGGATGTGCAAGTATTCGGTCGTCCTAGGCATTTACCGGTAGCTCCACCAGAAGCTACTGTTCACCCCCTCCTTCTGGATGCTTCCGCGCCAACGAATCGTCCTGCTGGCTTGACTCGCGTGGCCCGCCGCCCCCACAGGGGCGCAGCTGGAGGAGTCCAGCAAGACCTCATACACTCCATCGAAGACATCATTGGAGGTGATGCAGCTCATATTTTTCAACACATAATAGACCGTCATGGTGGCGTTCCGGAAGCCATAAGACTAGATGTACCTTCTGGTGCCATGGTGGACTTTGGTCGAGGTTTCCTTGGCCGAAGGGGTGCTTCGTTGTTTGCTGGGGTTAGAGTTGACGGTGTGCGGATGGATCGAATTGCTCGACCAAGCGATACCCGGGGCGAGGCTCGGTTCGACCCCTTGTTGACAATACAAAGGTGGACCGAGGAAGTCAAGACGTTAAATGGCAAGCATGTTTCCGAAAGAGCGAATAGACTGGGCAACCACGTTGCTATAGCGCTGCTCCCAGCTGCTATTGAGGCCTCGAAGCAGAGGGAGGAGCAGCAACGTCAGGTTCAGATCAAGGCAGAAGAAACAGAAGCCCGTCAGCTGGAGGCTGATCGCGCTGGAGCTGAGGAGGGTGGAAGTGCTGGTGCGATAACTTCTCATGCAAGTCCGGACAATGCGGTCCATACACCTCCCGAGCCTCCCACATCTGATCCACCTCATCTGTCCACCACCACCTCGAATGCCGATGTAGAGATGGACGATATACAAGCCCCCGCTTCGCATTCTGGCGATGAGGATGTCGCGGCTCCCGAAGCCTCTTCCACAAACGAAATGCCTACTGCCGAGGAAGCGCCAGGGCCGTCTCAACCTGCTGTCCCCGAGCGCGTCACCGTGATGATCCATGGCAGTGAGGTGGATATCACTGACATGGGCATAGATCCAACGTTTCTCGAAGCCTTGCCGGATGATATCCGGGAAGAGGTCATCAACCAGCATGTGCGAGACCAACGCGCAGCAAGAGTCGAGCGCCCTGCCGATTCCCAGATTAGTCTAGAGTTTCTCGATGCATTGCCGCCAGAAATTAGAGCCGAACTCATTCAACAGGAAAGGATGGAGCAATCCAGACATGCTGCAGTGCCCGCACCTCCTCCAGGTCCTCCAGGAGTTCCAGCGGATATCGACCCGGCAAGCTTTATTGCTAGTCTGGATCCACAGCTCCGACAGGTTGTTCTGATGGATTATGACGATGGCTTGCTGCAAACTCTACCGTCTTACATGATCGCAGAGGCTGGTGTTTACCGTGACGAGGCAAATGATTCTCGAGGTGGTATTGCTGCTCGGGCTCTCCGAACTGCTGCTGCTCAACGCCCTACCCCGCCTCGTAAGCTCCCTCCCCCTCGTGATGCCATTCAACTCCTCGATAAAGCCGGGGTAGCGACCCTTGTTCGCCTACTCTTCTTCCCTCAAGTTTTAAAGAAGAATTTGCTTTTCAAGATCTTGGTTAATATCTGTGAAAACAGCAAGACCCGCTCTGAGCTTTTCAACCTTCTTCTCAATATTCTTCAAAGTGGCCCAGGGGATTTGGCTGCCGTGGACAAGAGCTTCGCGCAAATGACAACACGTACCCCGAAATCTGCGGTACTTCAAACACCTAAAGCCGCTGGCAAGTCGAAGGCCACAATGGACCTCAGTACACCAGTGGCGATTGGTGGTTTTCAGATTGAAACAGTCCCGGATCTCGTAGTGCAACGGTGTCTAGAAGCCATGACTTACATCGTCAGCACAAATGAGCAGTCATCGCTATTCTTCTTGACCGAACATGAACTCCCGGCCGGTTTGAAGAAAATTCCCTCCAGGAAGGGTAAAGGCAAAGAGAAACCGATGTCCCAGACACATTTCCCAATAGTATTACTCCTTGGCCTTCTTGACCGACAATCACTCCTCAAAACACCCTCGACGATGGATTCTGTCGTGACGCTACTGTCGACAGTCACCAAACCACTGTCAAGTCTCAAGTCTGATAAGAAGGAACAACCAAATGAGCCTGCGCCCGAGACTTCCACTTCTTCGACGTCTGCTGAAGTTGTCGCGCTGAGTTCATCAGATGGTGCTGGAGCCCTGGAATCAGGTCGGTTTTCAACTCTGGCTCCACACTCCGAAGTCTGATATTTATTGATTTATTGGTAGCAGGATCAGCTGAACCTCCAAAGCCCGATGTCGCGGAGACAGATGTGAAACCCTTACTGGCTGTTCCCCCGCAAATCCCTCATTCGGTATTGCGTTTGATCGTGAATATCCTTGCAGTCGGAGAATGTTCGTCACGCACCTTCCAACAGTCTCTCGCCTTGATACAAAACCTCTCTCATATTCCCGACGCACGAGATATCATCGCGCAAGAGCTCAAAACAAAGGCACAGGATTGCGGACACGCCATCCTTGCTGATCTCGGCGATCTCGTTGGCGCTTTGATGAGTTCGCGCGATGATGTCTTGGCATCATCCGTGGCACCGAAATTCTCATCCCCATCATCGGATCAGACTAAACTATTACGTGTACTCAAGACCATTGACTACATGTACACACCTCGTGTGGCTGGTCCCGTGACAGATGAAACTCGGAAGAGCGAAGATGCTGAGAAGGTGCAAACAATCTACGAATCGTTCCATTTCGCCCCTCTTTGGAGACGCCTAGGAGAATGCCTTTCTGCAATCGAAAAGAGGCCGGAGTTGGAGCACATAGCGATTGTGTTACTCCCTCTAATTGAGGCACTGATGGTGGTGTGCAAATACGTGGGATCAAAATTGGCCGCAGCTCGCGCCCTGCGAGCAGCAGCATCCCCTCGCTCTCCAACGACCTCTCGCGAGAGTATGGAAGACCTCTTCGTATCCTTCACAGATGCACATCGCAAGGTGCTGAATCTCATGGTCCGCAACAACCCATCTTTGATGAGCGGCTCGTTCTCCTTACTGGTCCATAATCCTCGTGTCCTTGACTTTGACAACAAGCGAAATTACTTCACTCAGCAACTCCATCGGCGGCCGCACTCCCGCGAACACCAGGGCACGCTCCAACTCAATGTACGCCGAGCCAGAGTGTTCGAGGATAGCTTCCAGTACCTTCAACGCAAGACTGGAGAGCAGATCAAGTACGGCAAACTTAGTGTGCGCTTCTACGACGAAGAGGGTGTAGATGCTGGCGGTGTAACTCGAGAATGGTTCCAGATCCTCGCACGTCAGATGTTTGACCCCAATAACGCTCTCTTCCAACCTTGTGCGGCCGATCGTCTAACCTACCAGCCTAACAAGAACTCGTGGGTCAACCCCGAGCATTTGTCTTTCTTCAAATTTGTAGGACGCATCATTGGGAAGGCAATTTATGACGGCCGTCTCCTTGATGCTTACTTTGCAAAGAGCATATACAGACAGCTCTTGGGAAAACCTGTGGACTATCGGGACGTCGAGTGGGTTGATCCTGAATACTATAACTCACTGTGTTGGATTCTAAACAACGATCCGACACCGCTGGACTTGACATTTAGCGTGGAAGCTGATGAGGTTTGATTAACCTTCTCGCATTCCACTCATGACTAAATTTACGAAACAGTTCGGCGTGAATCGCATCTTTACTTTGAAGGAGGGTGGAGAATCAATACCAGTAACGCAGGAGAATAAGCGGGAGTTTGTACAGCTTTCTGCGAACTTCCGGCTGTATTCCTCGATCAGCAATCAAATCGAGAATCTTGTGGCGGGTTTCCAGGAGATCATTCCGAAGGACTTGATCACTATTGTACGTGTATTTCACCACAAGCTATGTAATGTATCCTCACTCATCATCTCCAAGTTCAACGAGCAAGAGCTTGAGTTACTCATCTCCGGCACTCCTGATATCGATGTGGACGAATGGCGCGCGGCTACTGAGTACAATGGCTACACGAGCTCTGATCCCGTAATAGTGTGGTGGTGGAGGGCCTTGAAGTCCTTCAATCGCGAAGAGCGAGCCAAGGTTCTTAGTTTCGCTACTGGTACCTCACGGGTACCTCTCGGTGGATTCGTGGATCTCCAAGGTGTTCAGGGCGTTCAGAGATTCTCCATTCATCGCGCATATGGGGATCCAGATCGATTGCCACAGGCTCATACTTGTAAGAACCTACACGCGATGCATGATACCATCTTCTAACCTACCTCCAGGCTTCAATCAGATCGACTTACCACAGTATTCTTCTTATGAGATGTTGCGACAACAGTTGTTACTCGCCATCAATGAGGGTGGGGAAGGGTTCGGGTTTGCATGACGCAGAAGGCAGAGCATTTTTGATGGGAAGACCGATAGACCATTTGATTACCAACATGTAGAATACATTGTATACACTAGCATCCGCATATTTTTCAGCACCCCACGTTTTCCCACAACTGCTTCCGTTGGTGGATTGGGTTGTCGGAGGTCGGTTGCTCCCGTGGGCCGTGAGTTTAAACAAGCTCGAATCTTAATGCCTTGAACTTGGTCATCGCAGCTGCTCCAAGTCCTAACCATGAGGGCATATGTAGTGAACGAGTGGGTCCATCCGTCCCAGCTCAAACTTGTCAACGACGCGCCAGAGCCGATAGCCACGGGGCTGGACGAAATACTTGTGGATGTATACTCGTCCGCACTCAATTTCTTCGACGTGAGATCGTGCTCTCCAATATTCGGCAGCTGTTTCTGACGCATTCTTGTAATCTCGTTTCTGCGCATATTAGATATTGCAGGCTCAAGGAAAATACCAAGTGAAACCACAATTTCCTTTCACCCTTGGTGCGGAGTTTGCAGGCAAAGTTGCAAGAGGCTCCCCGATTCCAAAGGGTTGTCCATACAAGTCGGGTGATAGAATCTTCGGCAGTGCACAGGGTTGCTTTGCGGATAGAGTTACCATCAAGTGGCAGGCTGTGAATCCACTCCCTGATAACCTGACTTTTGATCAGGGCGCAGGTACGTGTGGGTGCGAACTATGGCTATTGTAATCCAGATTTTGTATGTGCTAGGACTATACATTACATGGCCGACCAGCTACGAGGCTCTGGTTGGTCGTGCAGAGCTCAAGCCAGGTGGATCCAGCCATTACGCACATCTCCCCTATTAACAGTCTGTTCCAGGTGAATGGGTCCTCGTTAATGCTGCCGCTGGTGGAGTGGGTATTGCTGCTGTTCAATTGGCCAAAGGTTCGTCCCCTCTGATGTGGCTTTCCTGTCTATGAAACCATCGTATGCTTCAGCATTGGGTGCTACGGTTATTGCAGCAGCTGGGTCACAGTCTAAACTTGATATTTGTAAAAAGTACGGGGGTGCAGATTATACTGTAAATTATACGGTAAAGGACTGGCAGAAAGAAGTTCTGAGAATGACGAGTGGTAGGGGGGTGGATATTGTCTATGATCCAGTTGGGCAAATCGCAGGTGAGCTTTTGTGTTGTGGGAAATGTTAGGAGCTAATACTACTATCTCGTTATGCCCTTTTACCAGAATCGCTAAAATGCATCGCCTTCAAAGGGAGAGCCCTCGTAATTGGCTTTGCTGCGGGGCAGATCGAGAAGGTATGAATCGTCTGCTCCATGGCCATGACTACTTACCAAATGCGTCTGTAGCTTCCGCTAAACCTGGTCCTGTTGAAGAATATCACTGTCATGGGTCTCCACTGGGGCTTGTATACTCGTGCGTTCCACAGTACTTCAAGTGAACACGATCACTGATATTTTACAGACAAACAACCATCTCGCATCCCGGTGGTATGGAAGGAACTATTGGAGTAAGTCTTATGTGTTAATTAAGGTTGCTTGTTGGTTAAGCGTATTGACTCCAGACTATTGGCGTCTGGACGCGTTAAACCTGTAATATACGATAGGATCTTCTCCTTGAATGAGGTTACAATTGGGCTGGACGCACTGGAGAAACGAGAGACATGGGGGAAGGTGATTGTGCGCATCAAGGATGAGGAACAGAGTGTCGTAGCAAAGCTTTGACGTTTGCACGGTTATCTTGATGCAAGGTAGTGTAGCATGTTGCCATTACAATGCATTAAGCACTCTGATAGTTGCGAGGTACTGCGCAACAACAAATGTACAACTTTATGCTTGCCAAAGACGCGTCTCCATGCATATAAGGCCTGCCAGTGCCAACAAAACATGATACCAGCCACACCCCATATAAATGAAAAGTGTCGAAACCAGACTCCATGTACCAAAGTAAAGACTCTTGCGTGGAGTGTTCGCGGACAAAATATAACAGATTTATCTTAACAATAGTTTGAGCTTAGAATATGCGATTTCGCATTTACGAGTGAGCTAAAGCGTCACCAAGTGGTAGTTTTAGGCTACAACGGGGGATTAAAAAAAATCTGAAATTACTGTTTAGTGAGTGAAAAGAACATATTTCTCACTCTGCACGAACCGAAACGATGACAGGTTTGGTACGCAGAGGGCCCAGAAGAAAATAGTTTCTGTGAAAGGTGAAATGTCAGCCACGGTCGCGATTTCCCAAAAACGTGACTTACGGCTTGAGCGCTAGACGCGACACACGATGGACCTCTGCTCCGCGCAGGCAACCCTCATTTTCTCATGGAGACAAACTCGAAGCTTAATCGCACGGAGGAAAGCTTACTCAAAGCCCTTCCTGATGCTCCATCATCGCCAGAACTTGCTGTTTTGACATATTACAGCCAGGCAGTGACGAAGCCATACATGCGGAACATCGAGGCAGGTTGCAAAGGACTGGACATCCTCAATATGGGTCCCCTGCATAAAGAACTCGCGGCCCACATCTCCAATCCCGCGCTGCTGTTGAATGACTATTCCGATTCATATCTCCATGGGATGACTTCGCTGCGGTTCAAACGGTTCAATCGCAATGCACAACACAGGGAAGTTGCCTCACCTGAATCGTGGCATTCTTGAGACTTGAGTGGAGCTCTCGTAACCTGCTGCTGGGGGACTACTGCAACCTCCACGGCTGAAGAGCCTGATGCAACTTTGCCAACAACAAATGACATTACATAATGAAGGCACGCTAGGATCTTCAAGTTGGCAAAAATGCGCGCGAGAAAAGCCGAGCACAA